>JBCFYV010000001.1:69792648-69843791 GCA_039000515.1 Timema cristinae | reverse complement strand
AATACACCTGAGTACTATTTACGCTAATGGACTAGCAAATGAGAATATTGCAACTGCATTTGCGGAGGGAGAGGGAAAAACCACCCAAGTTCACCCGACCGAGATTCGAAGCTCAATCTCCCCGTCCTCGGTATTATAGCTCAACACGAATATGGAACGTTATCCAACTGCGTCATCAAGGCGGGTTTCCATCACTCTGCACTCTCTTTAGAGTGTTAACAATCTTTACGCAGCTGATTCTTCTCTATATACATTTCAACCAAATCAAATATTGCAACAGTTTGATAGAAGAATCAGAACCACAAGTCCAACCAAATTAGGATTTGGGAAGGTTGAATCCATATTTGCGTAGAGGTAGAGCAGAAATAATAATATTTAGCATCGCGTCTTACTACCCGTTCGGGTTATACACTAGGGAGAGCAGAAAACACCCCTAGTTTCCTTACCGTGATTCGAACCTCGAACTCCCCCGTCCTCGACCGTCTGGCTCTAGACGAAACAAGCGCGTCAGTCAACTACGCCACCAATGTTAATTATATTAGAAACAACAGTTTTATTAAATACAATTTTAAGTATTATTTAATGTTCGCAAGTATATTTTGATGAAATAATATATAACTTTTACAAAAATTCATAAGTGATATTAAATACAATTTTAAATATCATTTAATGCTCTAAACTATATTTTGTTGACATAATAAATAGCATTTACACAAAAAAACGTTAGCCACTTAAACAAAAAAGTAATTTATCGTCCACAATTATATTTTGATGCAATATTATATAGCTTTTACAAAATTCATAAGTAACATTAAAAGATTTTTGAATATCATTTAATGCTCAAAACTATATTTTGATGACCTAATAAATATCATTTATACTCACACAAAAATAAGCCACTTAAACAACAAAGAATTTTAATGTTCATGATTCGATTTAGATGAAATAATATATATAACTTTTACAAAAATCCATAAGTAATATTAAATACAATTTTATATATCAATTAATACTCTAAACTATATTTTGGATATATGGATCAGGAATTGGGAAGTTTGAACCCACATTTGCGTAGCGGGAGAGAGAAAAAACTACCCCAGGTCTAAGACAGCACTATCGCAGTATACTAAACTGCAAGAGGTTCGAATCCTGGTCCACTGGCTGCAACCTTCTTTGGTCAGTTAGGTGTCTCCAGCTCAAATGATTATAAAAAGCAGTGAATACAAATAAAAACAAATGAGACAAGAATAAACAAGTTTGGAACACTAGAAAGGGGGTCATGAGAAAGGGAGGCGGGTCAGGAGTAGGGGAGGAGGAAAACCAACAACCAATCAGAGAGCGATGGGCGCGATCACGTAACCAAATTCAATCAATCAGAGAGCTATTCCCAAAGGTCCATCTAGGTAGTTACGCCATATGGGGATAGGAAAACGTGTCAGAACTTTGACCAACAACTCTATGTCTTATGGACATAGTAAAAGAGCGTCAATATTAACATTTAAAAAACTATGCCTTATGGTCATAGAAAAAAAGTCAGGCAATCTGATACAAGAAAATATGTCTGATCGACATAGAAAAAGAGTGCTAAGACTAACATTCAAAACTATGCCTTATAGACATAGAGAATAAAATCATTCACTCTGACACCAAAACTATTTCTTATATACATAGAAAATAAAGTGTTATAAATCCAACCCAGACTCTAACTTCATCTTCAACGAGGTGGAAAGACCACCGCCTGATACATCGTAGTTACCAGTAGTTTCTACACCGATGTATATTAACGTTCTAGTTCTTCCTCCGTCAAATTGATAAAATAGAATACATTATGTGAATCGAATCGAATCACAATGGCATGCTCTGATGCTCCATGACGAGAGCAAGTTCTAACACGTACCGACCAATCAGTCACACCATATAGTTCGCAAATAAAAGAGGGGTTGTCGCGTTTCGCCAAGTTCTGGAATAGAGAAAACATATTATTAATAATAATAGTGGGAAAAAAGTATTTGGGAAACCTAATAAGGGTTTTTAGAGTTACGTGCGGATACACTACTCTATGGGGGCTGGGTGAGAGCCTCCCAAACCACTGTTGACACATCTTGCTTATCCGAGCAGGGCTTTGAGACGTCAATGGCACCCACCAGGGTCGATTACGTAGTTCTTAAGCCCCTGGATAAGAGGATTGGTGGAACCGGAAAGTCTGTCATAGAAGGACTGCGCCAATCTCCAGAAGTGGTCCTTGAGGGTAGGCATATCCAGGTTGCAATGCAGAGTCTCATTCCGTGCATACCAATGTGTGCCCACAATGATCCTCAGACACATGCTCTGGAACGCCTGTATCCTTCTCATATACGTATCCGCCAGGTGGCCCCAAGCGGGACACGTATAGTTGAGGATCAGTCTGAGCAACTACTTGTATAGCATCAGACCGTTCCTTGTAGACAGGGTACTACGCTTGTTAAGCAGTGGTTCTAGGATTCCCAGCCTTTGCCTCACCTTTTTGAGTCTCTCGTTACAGTTTCGTCTCCAGGTCAGGTTGGTGTCCAGCGTAAGTCCCAGGTACTTAACACTGTCCGCCCATCTGATATTTTCTCCAAACATCCGAAGTGGGGCCAGCCTGTAGAACTTTATTTTCCATGTGAAGAGAACTATATTACTTTTCTCCACGTTAATAATTGTCCTTCAGGTGGTCAACCACCCCTTGAACTGCATCAGGTGCGTCGGGAGTCACCTGTACCCCAGCTGCCCTATCCACAACTCCGCTACCAGAGCTGTGTCGTCCACATACATTGCCAACTTGGTGTCTGGGGATTTTGGAATGTCGTTCACATACAGACTGAAGAGCACCGGGCCAACGATGGAATCCTGCAGCACTCCAGCCCAGATGCTTCTGACTTGTGAGGTGGCGTTCCCAAAGATAGTGGAGAAGGTGTGGTGGGATAGATAAGATTGTACAACCTAAAATAGGTAGAAGGGCAGGTTCAGGGAGAGGAGTTTGAAAAGGAGACTATGGTGCCAAACACGGTCGAAGTCCTTTGCCACGTTGAGGAAGACACCACCAGTCAGCCTGTTGATGTTGAAGTTCCCCGTGACCAGCTTCACGGGCCGGAAAAATTGGTTAGACGTAGCGTGCCTCACCCGAAAATCGAACTACTCGTCCATCAAGATACCCGCCTCATGAACATGTCGGGTCAGTATTGTCAGTAGTAGTCTCTCGAACATTTTGCCTAGAGAGTCGAGCAAGCTGATCGGTCGGTAGGACAAAGCTAGGGCCAGGGACTTACCTGGTTTATGAAAGCAGAGGACGTTGGCGTGCTTCCAGAGATTGGAGAAGTGACTCAGGAACAGGATAGCGTTGAATAGCTCCACGAGGAAGCTAATCGCCTCCAAGGGCAGCTTTCTGAGTACTTCTATTATTAATCCGGGGGCCTTGTTTAGTCTTAGAGTGGCTATCACATGCGACCTTTCCGTCCCCTCCGTGTGTTCAGGTTCATCCAAGGGTATGTACGAGACCGCACCGATGACCTGAGCCACGTGTGCAACGCACACCGGGTCTGATGGGTCGTAAGTCAGTAAAAATTGCGCCTCTAAGTGCTCAGTGACAGCATCGGCCTTCTCCTGGTCGGAGTTGGCCACCCCGTTACGACCCACAATCGGCGGCCTAGGTGTGGGGACCCACATAATGTTCCTCGTAATGTGCCAAAGGGGCTTGTCCTATACGCACAGGCTCTCAATATTGTCCTCTCAGACACTGTTCCGATATTCTTGGACCATCTCCCGAACTGCATTGACTTTGCGGCTCCAGTTGGCCTTGTGTACTGGGTCCCTCGAGATTTGCCAAGCCCTCCTAAGCCAATTATTCTCCCGGGCGTGCCTGAGGATATAATCGGGCAAAGAAGCCTGTGGCGCCCTCTTAGGATGGTGCCTCAGCGTCGAAGCTTTGAGTGACACTTTGATAGCAAAAGTTATGAACTCCATACCATTATCGCATTCTGCTGCAGTTCGAAAGGTAGGGGAGGGTCCCAACCTCTCTATCAACACATTCGTAAACCTAATCCAGTCAATTCGCCTTAGGTCGGGTTTTTCGTGGGGTCTATAAAGGACACTGTTCATTCCAGGTTCACAAGAACGGGGTTGTGATCCGAGTCTAGCTCAGCTCAAGACTTCAGCACTAACCGCCTTCTGATCCCTCTAGAGACAAAGAATTTTAGGACGTCCGGAAAACCACGGGGATGGAAAGGGAAGTGGGAGGGCTGAAAGCCACCAGGCAGTGTAGATCTATGACATCGTGGAGCAATCCGCCATGAGCGCACATAATCCTTGAGCCCCATGAAGGGTGCTTAGCATTGAAGTCACCACCGATTAAAACAGGCGTGGTACCTCGAAGCAACACCTCCATGTCAGCTTTCGTAGGCCAGTCGAACTGACGGAAGGGAGGGAATTAGATGGAAATGTGACGCACTGGGCCGGTGGAGGTCACCAGTTGGATTACCAATGCTTCCAAGTGTTGAAGGGGAGAATATGAGATAACATGATGGTCAAGACCCCTCTGGAGCAAGACCGCCGTTCCACCCCCTCCCACATCCCCCGTACAGTCACTCGGATGGCAGATGCACTCTGCTAACGAGAACTTCATTGCGGAGCGCAAGTGGGTCCCTCCCAACAGCATTACATCTACATAATGCTTTGCCAGGAAACTTTAAAGATCAGCCTTCCTCCCCACGAATCCGTTGGCGTTCCAGAGTGCGACCGTGAGCTCCCTCAGCACTGATAGTCCCCTATTCAGGTGTACTGCCATTAGAGACCAGGTAGAGGATGATATACTCCATGACCAGGTGGCCAAGGTTACTCCTCGGAGACTCCTGGACCTTCCTCAAGAGATTAGATGAAAAGTCCCATGGATCAAGTCCTTTAATACCCTTGAGTAGCTCAATGAAAATTTTGAACTTGGTGGTATCGTCCTCAGGGGTAGGTGTGGGAAGCGGGTTAGGTGTGGGGGCAACAGGGGTGACAAGGGTAGGGGTTGGGAGTGGTAGGAAAAAGTTTGAAGGGTGCAGAGGGGTAGGGATAGTGGTGTGGGATGCGGGAGTGGTGGGCGTTGAGATAGGTAGAGGAGCGGTCTTGGGTTTGTCCTCGACCGAAAGGGAAGGACCGGATGTTACCGGTTCTGGTATTGTGGCTTCAGCAAGTGCCTCGGCCTGAGGTGGAGGCATTGGTCTCCCTTACAGGATACTAGAGAAAGATTGCACCAGTGGGTTTGGTGTTGGAGCTGGAGTCACGGTCACCCTCCATCCCACAACGTGCCCCGAAGGCTTCTGGCCTTCACTTAGACCATCCGTCCTCCCTTATTGACTCTTGTAGGCTCGCACAGTCCCAGCCGCCCACAAGGACCTGTACGTAGGACAGCCCTGCCACGCTGAAGAATGAGCTCCTGAGCAGTGCAAGAACCTTGGGGGAGATCGTCTCTCCTCCAGTCACCCGCCCCTCTTGTGGTCACCACCACAGAACCACACATAGTGTTAGCGTGGCCATCCCTCCACACATTCCCAAACCAGAAACAGTTCTTGAACTGCACTGGGCATCCTGGAGACTTGTATTTCTCCAACTTGACGTGGAGCCCGCACAGGACTGATATGGAGTAGAGCTTTGTGGTGTGGTATGCTCCCCGGGCCTCAGGGAGACAATGAAGTTTGGCAACCGCTGCCTATATCTGGTCTTCTGATCCCACTTCCACTGTGAGAGCATCTGAGTGATGGATTTCACGGGAAAACCCATCTCCACCAGCTATTCCTGGATGTAGTCAGGGTTTTTCCGGTTCATGAGTCCCTTCACCACTACCCTGACCAGTCACTCCCGTCCCAGCTCGTAGGACCAATGCTGTATCCCCAAGCTCGGCAAGAACTTCTGGAGGGCGCGGTAATCTTCCTCCGACCCACAGTGGAGACGCAATCAGTCCCCCGGTTGCCTGACCACCTCCACAGGCTCTCAAACCTTAGACCAGATGGCCCTGGCCACCTTGGAGTATTCCTCCACGTCACCCAATATGATGGGCGGGATCTTCCCTTTGGATTTGCTAGATGGCCCAGAGCCACTAGTACCAGGCTTGGGTGAGGCACGGCTTTCGTTGATACCCGTAGGTTTCCACCGCTTCCCACCTTTACTTATCGCTGGCACACCCTAGCTTGGGCCACCGCTGACCTCACTTTCATCATTAGAGCTACCGCCTAAATGGTTAGGGTTGCCCCCCAGTAGCTTCCTGGTGTTGCCAGCCTTCCCCCTTCTGTGGAGTCTTACGGTCTGAAATCCTTCAGACTCATCTATGGTCTCCTGGCTCAACTCATCGCGCATCAACGGGAGGTCTGGTCCTGAAGATAGTCCCTCCACGTCCACGGACTCACACGAGCTGTAAACACGCGTGATGCGTGTGACCAAGTCTTCCGAGTTTGATGAAAATTCAGCCGGGCATTTATTTCCTTCCGACATCCCTTGGCGGGAGGTGTCGAAGTTAACGCAGGTTTTTGAGGCCCTTGCATTACCTCTTAAGTCGGTGCTGCTTACAGCGGTCTCTACCGGCGAGAGACGACTAGGTCCCCCCTGGTTAGGGCTTCTATTGTCACCGTTAGGTTTCCACTCATCGTGGCGGTGGAAGCTTTCGCCATCCTTCCCGGTTTTTGGGCTGTCGGCCCTAAAAAGAGCCTCCAGTACTTTTGGCCATAAGCGGCACGCTCAACTCCTGTAGTTGGAGGGGCCCCACTGGGCTCGCCCACATCGTCATTGCTGCCAACGCTTTGCAGTGGCCTAGCACTGTCCAGTGAGCTGAGGACTTAGGTTGCACTACCGGATGTCCCGGTGATTCTGTCAGTGGCACGTGCACCTTCAGTAGTTTGAGGGGCTCAAATGCCCTCACCCGCTAGGCTAGATATTGCGCCTATCTCTCCGATAATTTGGGATGTCACGCCAGCCTTGTTGGCCCTGGAAAGGGCTTATTCATCACACGAGGGTGACTCCCACTCTCTTCGGCCAGCGGCGTGCTCGATTCCAAGAATTGGAGTGGCCCCGCTGGCTTCGGTAACGACCGCAGGCTTGTTGTCCCTCGAGAGGGCAGCTACCACTGAAGCTCCCGCCTTCGGGCTTGTGGTGGACCACTTGCCACCCGAAACGGGCTCCTTTCTGACCGGAGGAGCCTTCAGTCCCCGCGAACGGAAAATTTCGATACCCCCAACCAGGATGAGCAACAGAAGTCTGCTGTTGACGGCGGATTTCACGCCACTCACCACAACTTCTTCCTGCTTGGGGCCGGTCGCTTCCCGGGCCTTCTTCCTCACCCATCCGGTGGTCTTCTCCCAACCCTGACGCCAACACCTTTCTTCACCTTCATCGCAGGTTTCATTGCAGACCGTAGTTCAGCAGACGCTAAGGATGCTCCAAAAGCCAGGAACACGTAAGGGAGGCAGGACGACACCTTGGACTCCCATGATTAAATATGAAGTGAGGAATGACTGTTATATAGTAACAGAACTGACGAACTTAAGTAAGGTTTGCATCTGGACACCTAAGGCGGTAAGGGGGTCATGTTTCGGAATTGCGCTGAATAACCACTATCGCTCGTAGAGATGTGGCCTCGAAATAAAACATCTCTGCCATATATTCGAAGTGGGGCCGGTGGGTAACATGTCGTTTAGCTGATGGTCCCGGCATAGTCGGTTTGGGCAGTTTTCCTGGAATTTGGTTGATTCCCGGCCACATAAATCCACCATGAGTTAATATCTGCAACACATTATTAGAATATATTAGCTCTTCTATTCATTGTGTTCATTATATTTATGGTATTTTTATTGTGCGTGTTTAACAGCAGGTTAACGTGCTACATCAATATGGGCTGTGAGGGGAAGGGGGGCTATGAAATATTAGCCGAGGGCCTGAATATTAGCCAGGCTGAAGCTGATAATGTGAATAGTTTAAAAATATATATATATGAACAAATATTCACTAGACCAGACTAGACTTGACTTCACTAGACTGGTTACTAGTAGTATTCAAGGATCTTTCATAATCACTAGAATATGTATAAAACTAACTTACCACATCAAAGGCCTGCCACAAACGCTTAATATTATATTTCTATGTCTATAATAAGTATTGTGCAAACATAGTCTTGTAAAAATAATGCTTTTTTGAGGAAATAATACAAATGTTGGATTAATTCACTATTTATTTTCCCTTTAATTTGACTCTGTAAAACAGACTAAATATTTAAGTTTAGTATGATGCTATTTATTTGGTTCTGAAGGACAAGAAATATGATAAGGTACCATAAATATAGTCAAATTATATACAATCCTTATAATATAAATTTAACAAGGAACAATAAGTTGATAATTATAAGTATATTTCAACTTATGAATTTAGAAATATACTGAAATTACGAATAGCAACTATTGGTATTGCAAAATATATTAAGTAGATAAGGGCTATATAAAGTAAACAATATAAGCGAATAACAAGTTAAAATCTTACAATGGGGGTAAACTTGAAAATTCTACTAATAATATAGATTACCGTGTGACACAAGTTGTTATTTAATATTATAAAATATTTTAAAATAACATAAAATGATCAATTAGTTCTTCCTCGACTGTGTCTATTGAGTCTAAAGTAATAGAGATAGATTATTGCTGTACAAACATTTACCTTAAGGGGTTAAAGGAAATAAACATCAACTTTTTGAGAGACCTTTTATAAAAAAATATGTTTCAAATATAAGATTTTATTATAAATATAAATAATATAAATATATATAATATATAAATATTTTCAATGATAAGTAATTTCATATCTCAAAAAGTTACGCTGATATAAAAAAAATAGAATTTATGCATCATACCAAATGCCTTAAAGTAATTTTGACAAAAAAAATAATTGAGAGTATCCATTTCGTTTGTAATGTTGCTAAATGCTTTGAAATGAAATTTTATCAAAATCGTTAGAACGGATTTTGATAAAATCAATTTTTCTCTTTTCGCCATTAAGGAAGCTACTTTTAATTTTAGGATTGATATCCAATTCCAAAAACACTTGAGGCAACCCTATGAAAATCCTAAATACCAAGTTTTAGCCAGATTGGTAGATTGGTTTAAGCTTTACTCCGATGTACAGAGAGACGGAATTACAAAATAAACTTTTTTGGATTCGGGGGATCACGAAACGTCAACATTCATCAAATACTCGAGTCAATTTTTTTGACGATCACAATACTTTCTCTACCTGTAGTATAGTGAGAGTAAAAATAGTATTTTTAAACTAGAAACATAAGGCCAGAAATTTTATTTTGATTAAAAATCTTCTTAATGTCAGAATTGTTTATGACCTGTAATGGCGATCTATTTATGAAAACTAAATTAGTTTAAAAAATCAGTGCATTTCCGGAGGACCAGTTTTAGTTAAACTAAAACAGAGGCTGGGTTCGAACTAGAGGATATAAGAGTGTCTCTTGTGAAGCCTACCTTTGAATATTGTCTTGATCAGGAGAACACATGAAGATATGGTAGAGATGGTCTTGAAATGAGTGCGATATTTTAAATAATTTTTATATAACGAGAGGAATTTCCTCAAACACTCGCATTTACATAAACACATGATATAAAAACACACAGATTGAATGACCACACTAGGACAGTTCAAGAGAGAACAAGCGAGAGAGGGTCACCTATTTTGCAACACACCGTTCGCAAAGAACTAAACGCACGGTGCAAGAGAGTTCGCTCGAGGAGGTTACTGATATGTGGACGAGGGTAAGGGGGAGAAGACTGCAGTAGAGTAGAGAAGAGTAAGTAGTAGTAGGGGAAGAAATAAACAGACACATCTAAATATCAGAAAGTGGCGTTTTTATGTGAGACCAGCAAATAAATGAATACTCAACCAGAACAGTCAGAACCTCCATTTAAATAACTAAGCCTTAGGATAGTTGGAAATAGATTGTTTACATATATTTTATATTTTTATTAACATAAGATCACTAAAAAAATTAAGTATTCTAATTTTCAGAAAGGAAACGCTAGGAATATTCAGTTGATCATAACAAATGGGATGGAATTAGTATATTGCTGGTCGTAACAATTAATGATATTAATAAAATAACTCTCCCTCGTTACAATGTGTAGAAGCACTAATGTCAAGGTCAAATCTCCAGGTCATCAATATAAGTATGGGATGGTCTGGTCTAAGTACAAAGACTATCGAACTTGTATTTTATGGAGCCAGTGAAACCGAGATGCAGATTGTAGACCCAAATGAAAGGAAAAAGATCGTCGCAGCCATCTCTGTCAGGATGGATGAAGTGGGATTATAGGAATCTGCAACTCTTCATAAGGTTGTTAGTTTGGGAGCTATAAGAACAAATGGAGTTGTTAGTTTGGGAGCTATGATGTAACGAGTTACACGAAATATCAATGGGTCAACACTCACCAACCCGGGGGACCGCTCTCGGAAGACCATCGCACAGCACAAAAACACTATCACTGACCTCCGCTCTCCGAAGTAATATTGAACAGACTGAGCGACGCGCCCGACTTGACCGACTGCAAGAATCGAACACGTGTCCAGCCAGCCGAAGAAAGAAGAGAGTTCCGTCTCCGGCCACGCACAGCATCTGGTCGCTTCGATATTGTTCTCGAAGCAACTCATTCCTTCGATTGTTTGTTTCTCCTACCTTCCATCTCCTTCGATCCTACCCCCCTCTGGGAACTATATTTTGTATATATACGACTACGCCGGGAACGTAAGGTCACTTACTACCCCACCTTCTTGGGAATAAGAGGTGAGAACGGCGACCTAGGTCTTGGGGATTATTATTATACATATCTAAATTACAGTTTCGGCGTCATGGGGGGCATTCTTGTCAAAATTATCATTCTGGTTCTTAAAACCTTATTATTGTATTATTGTTGAAACTTGCAATGCCATACGCTTACCGCGGCATGTAGAGAGGCCCTCGCCCTTCGTCACCCGCCTAAATTTGGGGTCCAAGCCCAAACTTTATTTGTTAGTTATTTAAGTAATTATCGTTTATGGCTAGAGCACTGAGAGTTTGCCTGTGCGCCCGGGTTCGAAACCCGACTTGTAATAATTCACTTGTTAGTTTAGTTGTATTTAAACTCAGCTTTATTTATCGGGTTAAATACTGGAAGTTGTTATGTTACTTAGTTTACTTTTACATTTGGGGCTCATTGGATAGGTGTGACGTCATGTTAGCTACATGAGTCTTTAAATGTTAATCTTTAAACTTGGCGTGGTAACTGTTGCGCGGGGGTTACGGTTATGCCGTACGTCTTATTCTGTAAATAATACTAGCAGGTTAAACGACCAAGGAAATAAGGTTTATAAATTTACGATCCCGAACTGGGAGTTGTTATTTGATTTTGGGCCCGACACGTTTAGTGTCGTTTTTGACTCTCCTAAGGAGGTTTCATGTTTGTTTACTAATGTTATCTAATAGACTCCGATGGTTAACGGAGAGGTGCGCTTCACGCACAGATTGTGCCTTCTTAATTATTGTAATATTGTTGTTTTTCTCACAATAAAATTTATATTGTTCAACCAGGTAACATTCTTGCCTGATTTTCAGTCTTCCTCACCCTTTAGACATTAAGGGGAGGGGTTGCAATAAGAACACATCATGGAGTTGTTGGTTCGGGAGCTATAAGAACACATCATGGAGTTGTTAGTTTGGGAACTATAATAACACATCATGGAGTTGTTAGTTGGGGAGCTATAAGAACACATCATGGAGTTGTTAGTTTGGGAGCTATAAGAACACTTCATGGAGTTGTTAGTTTGGGAGCTATAAGAACACATCATGGAGTTGTTAGTTTGGGAACTATAATAACACATCATGGAGTTGTTAGTTTGGGAGCTATAAGAACATATCATGGAGTTGTTAGTTTGGGAGCTATAAAAACACATCATGGAGTTGTTAGTTGGGGAGCTATAAGAACACATCATGGATCTGTTAGTTTGGGAGCTATAAGAACACATCATGGAGTTGTTGGTTTGGGAGCTATAAGAACACGTCATGGATCTGTTAGTTGGGGAGCTATAAGAATACATCATGGAGCTGTTAGTTTGGGAGCTATAAGAACACATCATGGATCTGTTAGTTTGGGAGCTATAAGAATACATCATGGAGCTGTTAGTTTGGGAGCTATAAGAACACGTCATGGATCTGTTAGTTGGGGAGCTTTAAGAATACAAAATGGAGTTGTTAGTTTGGGAGCTATAAGAACACATCATGGAGCTGTTAGTTTGGGAGCTATAAGAACACATCATGGATCTGTTAGTTTGGGAGCTATAAGAATACAAAATGGAGTTGTTAGTTTGGGAGCTATAAGAACACGTCATGGATCTTTTAGTTGGGGAGCTATAAGAATACAAAATGGAGTTGTTAGTTTGGGAGCTATAAGAACACATCATGGAGTTGTTAATTTGGGAGCTATAAGAACACTTCATGGAGTTGTTAGTTTGGGAGCTATAAGAACACATCATGGATCTGTTATTTTGGGAACTATAAGAATACAAAATGGAGTTGTTAGTTTGGGAGTTATAAGAACACATCATGGATCTGTTAGTTTGGGAGCTATAAGAACACTTCATGGAGTTGTTAGTTTGGGAGCTATAAGAACACATCATGGATCTGTTAGTTTGGGAGCTATAAGAATACAAAATGGAGTTGTTAGTTTGAGAGCTATAAGAACACATCATGGAGCTGTTAGTTTGGGAGCTATAAGAACACTTCATGGAGTTGTTAGTTTGGGAGCTATAAGAACACATCATGGAGTTGTTAGTTTGGGAACTATAATAACACATCATGGAGTTGTTAGTTTGGGAGCTATAAGAACATATCATGGAGTTGTTAGTTTGGGAGCTATAAAAACACATCATGGAGTTGTTAGTTGGGGAGCTATAAGAACACATCATGGATCTGTTAGTTTGGGAGCTATAAGAACACATCATGGAGTTGTTGGTTTGGGAGCTATAAGAACACGTCATGGATCTGTTAGTTGGGGAGCTATAAGAATACATCATGGAGCTGTTAGTTTGGGAGCTATAAGAACACATCATGGATCTGTTAGTTTGGGAGCTATAAGAATACATCATGGAGCTGTTAGTTTGGGAGCTATAAGAACACGTCATGGATCTGTTAGTTGGGGAGCTTTAAGAATACAAAATGGAGTTGTTAGTTTGGGAGCTATAAGAACACATCATGGAGCTGTTAGTTTGGGAGCTATAAGAACACATCATGGATCTGTTAGTTTGGGAGCTATAAGAATACAAAATGGAGTTGTTAGTTTGGGAGCTATAAGAACACGTCATGGATCTTTTAGTTGGGGAGCTATAAGAATACAAAATTGAGTTGTTAGTTTGGGAGCTATAAGAACACATCATGGAGTTGTTAATTTGGGAGCTATAAGAACACTTCATGGAGTTGTTAGTTTGGGAGCTATAAGAACACATCATGGATCTGTTAGTTTGGGAACTATAAGAATACAAAATGGAGTTGTTAGTTTGGGAGTTATAAGAACACATCATGGATCTGTTAGTTTGGGAGCTATAAGAACACTTCATGGAGTTGTTAGTTTGGGAGCTATAAGAACACATCATGGATCTGTTAGTTTGGGAGCTATAAGAATACAAAATGGAGTTGTTAGTTTGAGAGCTATAAGAACACATCATGGAGCTGTTAGTTTGGGAGCTATAAGAAAACATCATGGATCTGTTAGTTTTGGAGCTATAAGAATACAAAATGGAGTTGTTAGTTTGGGAGCTATAAGAACACATCATGGAGTTGTTAGTTTGGGAGCTATAAGAACACTTCATGGAGTTGTTAGTTTGGGATCTATAAGAACACATCATGGAGTTGTTAGTTTGGGAGCTATAAGAACACATCATGGAGTTGTTAGTTTGGGAGCTATAAAGAACACATCATGGATCTGTTAGTTTGGGAGCTATAAGAATACATCATGGATCTGTTAGTTTGGGAGCTATAAGAACACATCATGGATCTGTTAGTTTGGGAGCTATAAGAATACATCATGGATCTGTTAGTTTGGGAGCTATAAGAACACATCATGCAGTTGTTAGTTTGGGAACTATAAGAAAACATTTTACAGTTGGTAATTAGTACTTACCCCACTATCAGGAAACGATGTTTCACAATCTTCCAAAAGACCCTTGCTCGGTAACCGAGTATTAAGTCTCAACCCTATTTATGAATAGTCTCTGGACTTTAAATTTAGGGATGGCTGCTTTATCTACCTGTAGATAGCTCCTCCTACTCTTAAAGAAGTATGAGTGGGTATTTTATCCTGCAAATAAACTAGTGAAAGGTCAGAGGTCTGTTAAACGCCACATTTCTCGCCACTCTTGAGAATACTTCTACTGTTAGATATCTTCCTATTTACTGGACCTACACAAAACACTACTTGTTGGTTGATACCGTTAACTGGCCATTTCCCTGCTGTATCTATTCTGGCTGCATATTTTAAAGGAATTGCCACCCTTTGTCGCGACACTGGCACCTCTCACGCAAGTTATTCTTTTATTCTTTCTGATGTTGAGAACTCATCCCGGCAAGTCGTGTCTCTGGTACCTTAACTTGCTTGGAGTACCACTTGCGAATTTTGATCTTTTTTCGATGCCAACGTCTTGTACTAGTTTAGTACCGTTTCGTACCACAAATAAAATGTTTTGTACTCCCACCCATTTTATGTAATTAGAATATCTATATGGTCACTCAATTCTTGTAAAAAATTAAGGTGAGGATCAATCTATGTAGCTACGAAGGGAATCAAAATTTAAAAAAATTATAAGGAACACTTTAAATAACTTAAAAGGAATATTTAAAAAAAATCAAGGCGAAGACTGCTTATAGTTTCCAGAGTGATCCATCTTTCAAAATTGGCTGAAACAGTGCCATTCCAAAGAGATTATAAAAACTATCCGATTTAAAAAAATTGAAGAGTATGACCACTGTTTAGAACCTAGATAAAATCAAATTTGAGTTAAAAACTGTTAAATGGTTTTAAACAGATATATAACATTGTAAGCAACTGTTTTATTTATAACTATGACCCCCATATAAGAATGACCATGATCCGCCCTTGAGGTAGTAAAGATATTATAAGCAAACATAATATTGTGCTATAAAACGGTACAAACTACAGTAGTTCAAAACGTTGGCATTGATAAAAGTTCAAAATTTTAATGTTGAAGACCTCTCTTAAATTGGAGTGGCCAATTTGATATGTTAATTGATCAAAATAGGTACAAACCTTCTTTTGTGCTACAAAACGGTATAAAACTAGTACAAAACGTTGGTATTGAAAAGAGCTCAAAATTCGAAAGTGGGATTCCAGCATTAACTTGGAACATTTCCCGATTAACACTTTTGGGGGCCCTGTGCCAAGTAGAGCTTGGGGCCCTTAGAGGTTATTTACCCAATGAATGATTATGAATCTTACATATACATCATACATGTTATTTTATTTAGAGACAAACATTCTTTGCAAACGTAAAGCAATCATGGCAAGTACCGTGAGTTTTGTTATTAACATATTCATTATTAATGCTATAGTAACTATTAACCTAGACAGTCATTAAATACTGAGGGGATTATAGTACCGTAAATTAATATCTAGTAATATAATAATACTGGACATTATATAATCATAGACTATTTAACTGTAATTGCACTCTACGTAGTCCGCTGTCTGCAGATAAAATAGTAAAAGTATTGGTATAGTAAATATATTTTATTATTAAAAAAAAATTATTTTTTTTCGTTTTTCTCACGTCTCATTTAGTTATTTCTTCAATATTAATAATTTTATTATTTTAGTTCAAAATTATTGTCAATAGAAAATCAATGTTAAGTTTTCTGTCAAAAGTCAACGGTACCGTCTGCAGCTATGAATATGTTGACACATGTGTTACAATATAAAAGTGTTTGTTGGTTTTTAATAATAATGGGCATTTTGAACTGTTTTTGAAATCTTCCTTATAAGTAGCCAACACTTGTAAGTGGCTTGGTTCGCGAGCAGCACAATCTCGAAGTGCACTAAATCGAACGCTGCTATCGAGTACTATCGCAGAATCGTCTCAGCAGTTGATACTCGTTAGTATTCGTTTAACAACCACCCCGAGCGCTGAAGTCACTGTTCAAGATGACATATGATTATATATCAAGAAATGAGACAAGAAAGTAGATATTTCTTCAAAGTATCTGAAGGAATTGCATCCTTTTTGTGTTTTTTTGTTTGGATATATTTCTCTGAATCAGAGAACTATACTTTCATATGATGATCGTTAAGGTACTACATCTGGCGGTAGAAAGTTTCACATCAAGAAATGAACAAAGAAATATGACATTCCTTCAGAAAATGTATTTGTAATTAGTTAGGCCCATTTTATTTTTGGCCCAACCTATGGATAGTTTTTTCCCCCGTTAACACATGAATACTTTTTAATAAGCACAGATTATTGTTAACATATCACATATTTGTTTTGTTTTTCACTTCACATCCCTGCATCCCATTAATCATGCCCGCCCTCCCCCCAAATTTATCTGAAGTCGACACCACTGGGTGGCAATATTCTAATATTCTATCCCTAATTAATTTCCTTCTTGTAATAACATTTCTCAATAGCGTCTGGACTGAATAATGAGCAAACAACACAAGGGCGAAAGCAAGGCAGGTCAGGAAATGAAATCCAAGCTCTTACGTACGTGTGACGCCAGCGCTGTCTATCTGGCAGATCTGTCAACATTTGGAGGGGGTTGTGTCTTACAACGCCTGGGTAGTTGTATTCCTAGGGTGTCGGGGAATAGGGGAAGGTAACACTGGGGTTAACTTCATTTTGAACCAAACCTATACTTCTATTGTTGACGTGCACAGAAACTCAACTTTAATTTCCTCTTCCTTACACCTCACACATATTTGATGAAGGAATGAACTTAACTAATTAATAAGTATCTACCCACTTCGGGGGCTTTGGCACTCTCGCAATAAACTAAACAGTCGTTAACAGGGAGTTCAGGATTTGAATCATGTTATGTTGTAAATACTATAGCTGCTCTTAAATGCCAATGCCATGCCAATGTCAATATAGGCCCTACTTACTCTAGATTCAACCTTCCTCATCCATAGCGCATTAGTGTGCGCATACAACAAAAATGGGTAGTAAGACGAATGATAAAAAATATATATAGTCCAATATTATGTACGGGTATATACAATATAATGTTGTTGATCTTGGTGGTCCTGGGGTAAAGTTCTCACCTTAGGACCCGACAGTACCTGAGGACTAAAGAAATAGTATTTTCTCGAGTGTGGCCTAATGCTCTCATCACATGGAGACTAACACTAACATGAGTGGTTGCAATTCAAAGTTAGACGGATAAAGTGCAACTCTAAAACGTTCTTGTGTGTGTCCGAGGCCTCTTGTCAACAAACATACCAGTATCCAGTGTTACGACTGATGATTGTTGAAAATAACGGAACCAGCTATTTTTTAAATAACATATTATACAATAATTGCATAATATACTTACTAACTCTGAACTCACTCTTGCAAACTGAAAACGGAACAGGAAAGGGTAATGTGCTTACACAAACTAGACCGGGAAAGTATTTGATAATTGTGGAATGAAAATCGTGAGAAAGCTGATGTCAGTCACGTAGCTACGCTGTGGCTGTGCACAGTTGTATGGGGACAGGACCTAGGTCGAGGGGGACTCTCAAACAGAACTGATCAAAATAATTGTCAAATAAAAATAACATTTTAAAATTTTAAATTTTGCCACTGTGTTCTGTTGTTCGGTTTGGATGTTGGTGATCCGAGGGCCTTGATTGGGCCCAGGCAGCCCCCCTTGCTTTAGTTAGTGATTTAGACATATGGCCATTGGTTCACTCGGTACATGGGCGCACTCTTTTCGTCAACACCTGAACGACTGAACTGCAGGACTGATCAACGCGTCATTAAAATATGTGAGCGTTGCTAATTTACAAAGATCTGCTGCACATTTCACTATTAGGCATAACAGAGATTTAAATATATACGATCTCACGTGTGAAATTTAACGATCTAAGTTTGAATCCTCAACCATAATAAAATAAACACATTAAAACTGCTTCGCCCCTTGATACTTTACAAACTACAAGCTCTGCATGACCTTAGATTGAGTCATATTCGAATATTGTTACGATAATGTTTTACACATCAATTTTGACTAATTAGTAGAGATAATCAAATCAAATCCAAAGTAATAAATATTCCAAATTGATTTAATTTACACTATATTTCACAAAATATTTACGTGGTGCAACATTCTTCTGTCACCCAGACACAATCCTCTCCAGGGGAAAGGGGAAAGAGGGATGAGGGAGTATTGCATACCGTTACTCGAACATTCTAACAACAAAGTGTTCCTGAACAATCCTGTTGACAAGCTGAGATAGCGACACTCGCGTAATAGCCACCAAACAATCAGTACCTGTGTTTGTCAACAAAATACAATCATATTGTTTTTATTAATCACATGAATCATGCCAGTTCCCTAAGAAGTGAAATAGCAGCACGTGTGATTTCAATTATAACCTGATAACAAATCACATTAACCCAATCAGTATAGTAACACGCTAGATACGGTACTTATGAGCACAATAAGACTTGGCTAGGTATCTGATAACTTCTTCTGAAAGCTCACTTTTGGCAACAAATTTTAACTAAAGATTAGTTTTTATTTATAGAACTAATGAGAGTTGTTTTATTGTTTGTAGCAACGATTTTTGTAAGAATTTATTTCCTTCTCTCACTTGAACATATTTCCCTGTCTCCATCCTCCACTACTCTTCCCTTCATTGACCTCGGTTTGCTCTTCCTCCCCCTCTTCGTCACTGCCCCCACAACCAGACCAGCAGAGTAAATCACAGGGCCTGGCCATGATGGCCACTTGGAATGGGATTCAACTGTCATCCTTAGAAATGGTTATAGAGAGAGGGGACGAGTTTTTGTGAGCGAAAGGGCTTTATAGAAATGTCTACCAGCAGACAGAATGTTTTCCACAAACCCAGTCCTAGTGTAGTCCACTCGAAAACACACCGACATAGTCACTAATTGGAGAATCATTTGTCAGTGAGCTCGTTTACTGTCACCGCCTTCTGTGCATCTGTCATTGCACCCTCCCCTCCCCCTTCCACCCTGATCTCTTGGTTAGCTGACCCAAATCTGTTTCAAGGAATAACCCTTTTATCTGGTTTCTTATATCATATTATTACCAGTTCCGATCACTAGGTTTCGGGACGGTTCAAAGTGCTAGCTGCGACTTACCGTCACGTAACTAATTATCCCAAAGCCGCCTACACACCAGCGAGCGGAATGAAGAACCGAACAACGAACCGTACGCCGAACTGCACTGCCCAGACCAAAGAGAATAATACAAATTAACAATCGACATCCACATATATTTGCATCCAACTCGGCTTGAAGAAGCAAAGTACAAAAAATATATCTGTTAAGAGATTTATTCTTTTATTAATATTATTATCTATAAAATACTCAGATTTAATAGATAGTTTTAAATTGTAACTACGTTTTATTAGATTTTATAAAATAAGTATTTATACTTTTATAGAATAATGGACATCCCGCCCTCCCCACCACTTCTTGAAGATATTTACATTTCAAATATACCTTTTTAAATTCTAGGAATAATACTCAATGAACTGTACACCAAAGATAAAGTTTTTTCTCATCTCTAGGTTGAAGAAAAATCTGTGTTTGTCGAAATGTTCGCTTAGTCCTCCACATTGTTGAAACCCGTTCGTGCACCTCTTTTATGGTTCGTCGAAAAACTAGCATTGGGTGGATCGGGGAAATGCACGCGGTTCTGTTGCGGGTTCGCTGGAATGTTGCAGCACTTTGCGTGGTTCTGTTGCAGGTTCGCTGTAATGTTGCAGCACTTTGCGCGGTTCTGTTACAGGTTCGCTGGAATGTTGCACCACTTTGCGCGGTTCTGTTACAGGTTCACTGGAATGTCGTAGAACCTTGCGCGGTTCTGTTACAGGTTCACTGGAATGTTGCAGAACCTTGCGCGGTTCTGTTACAGGTTCGCTGAAATGTTACAGCAGTTTGAGCGGTTCTGTTGCAGGTTCGCTGGAATGTTGCAGCAATTTGCATGGTTATGGTGCAGGTTCACTGGAATGAAGCAGTACTTTGCGTGGTTCTGTTACAGGTTCACTGGAATATTGAAGCACTTTGCGTGGTTCTTTTGCAGGTTCGCTGGAATGTTGCAGCACTTTTCGTGGTTCTGTTGCAGGTTCACTGGAATATTGAAGCACTTTGCGTGGTTCTTTTGCAGGTTCGCTGGAATGTTGCAGCACTTTTCGTGGTTCTGTTGCAGGTTCACTGAAATGTTGCAGCACTTTTCGCGGTTCTGTTGCAGGTTCGCTGAAATGTTAGAGCAATTTGCTCGGTTCTGTTGCAGGTTCACTGAAATGTTGCAGCACTTTGCGCGGCTCTGTTGCAGGTTTGCTGGAATGTTGCAGCCCTTTGCGTGGTTGGTCGTTCGGTTCACCATTCCTCTCTCCGGTGTATACGAGTCTTAACGCAGGCAAGCGTCGTACCTTCCCTGAACCTGGACGGTTTAGTCTACAACCTGATCGTCCTTGATACTCGTGCGTTAGTTAGAAATCACTCAAATCAGAGCTATTTTAGTGCTATTTTAGAGCTATTTTAGTGCTATTTTAGTACTATTTTAGTGCTATTTTGGGTGCCAAGTAGTTTCCATCATAACAGCGTTATTATGCTTTCATATTATTGCTTACTAATTAATGAGGTTATAACATATACAACCAATATTTGACTTATTAATTTATGTTGCTTTATTGAAATATACTCATGGTAAACATATTGCGAGCTACATTTTCGCTATATGATTTATGGTAAAACCGATTAAGAGTGATTATGCCACCTAGGTATGGTTTGACTATACACGTACTTTATGGTGGATAGCTCGACCACGAGTTTTCCTTAGATAGAAGTCGAGAGGTTTCTTTCTGCCCTCAAAGCCCCAAAGGTAGGTCTTCCCCATTCAGTCGATTTACATTCATAAAAATAAATCGGCCAAGGCCACTTTCACTGCCTTAAAAAACTGTACACTGGTTGAGATTACAAATCCATTTATTTTCAAAGCAGGTAGCCTTTTAGGTTAGTATCATATATCGTTAAAAATACAAACAGTATTATAACTCTGGCTTAAGAAACTGAAAAACTTGCATATTGACATGTCTTTGAAACTGTGATCCATAAATTATGAAAGAATTAACAATAAATATGTTATATATTATTATTATTAAAACAGTAGTTTATTTGTAAAATTATCTTAGGGGCCTGGCCAGTTAGGTTCCATTTGGGTAATTTGGGTAGTTAACCAAAGTTGATGCTGTGTAAATACGTAATTTCATGAACCAAACACAAAAGGAGTATTTGTAAACAAACGATTGATCCATACAATTTTCTTGGCCAGAGATGATTATTTGTTCTCAATGTTTCTGTATATTATTACATTAATGCTCTTTGGATAGTGTTCATCTAACAAGGTATATTATTTCGTTTGACACATTTTCCAACGAGTTTTTAGTAAATGTCTCTATGTTAAGATTAAAGAGCAAGATAGTATGTTTGGTGCACCGTGCTATTTATATTGCGACCCAGCAGTAGTTAGCACGCCCTTTCAGACCACTACGTCACAGCTGTGTTTTTTACCGTTATTCCGCCCCCTGCTCCCGCCCCCTGCTCCCACCCCTCCCGCCCCCTGCTACCACCCCTCCCGCCCCCTGCTCCCACCCCTCCCGCCCCTTTTCCCCTCCTCCTGCCCCTCCCCTACAAACCCTGGACATGTTGGTTCTTTTTTGATTAATTATTGTTAGGATAGAGGTGTTGTAGTTTTTTATTGCTGGCATACGCCGGACATGTTGGTTGTTAATTAATTGGTAGGATAGAGGCGTTGGAGTTATTATTGGTAGGATAGAGGTTTTTTTTTTATTCATCAATTAGGCGCTGTAGTTTATTTGCTGAAGCATAGAGCCACCCGGGGCTCGCGCTCCACGTCTTTCTCCTCCGATTGGTAGGATAGAGGTGTTGGAGTTATTATTGGTAGGATAGAGGTGTTTTTTATTCATCAATTAGGGCGCTGTAGTTTATTTGCTGAAGCATAGAGCCACCCGGGCTCGCGCTCCACGTCTTTCTCCTCCGGATGCCCGATATTAAATGACACAAGCTGGCTCGCTGGCTTCTGATGACCAACTCAGCCTTTCACTTTTCCCTCCCCACCCCCAGAGCCGGGTTGTTCATCCTGGTTTTCCCCCCCTCCCCGGTCATTACCTTCTGGGGGGCGACGTACCGAGCAATAACCTCCATTCACCTTGAGGAGTCATTGTGTTTCTCAAAATAGACACCTGTAAGGCCGCTATGAAAATTCCCGTTAAACGGCAGATTCGCTTTTACATTCCGTGAAAGCGGACGGCCCAAGTCAGCTCTCAACGCTCAATGCTCGCAACGGAGGAATAATATTGAATTTAATGTTCGCAACTATATCCCTATGAAAGTTTAAGCCCACACATCAATGCACTCAACATTTGCGAGAGTACCTTCAGATGCACTGAGGGAGGGTAGATTTTAGCGACGCCCGTTTTGCACGGTGAATTTACTGTTCTATAGCTAAGTTAGTTTGTAATTCGTGTGTCTAGATTGGATTCGAACCAGAGACCATCAAATTACTGAGCGCCTTACCGACGGCCCGATTAGTTAGTTACCCCTTAATAGGCGATAACACCGCACAACTTCGACTCAATGTTAATAATTCTCTCGCCCTCTGCAAGAGCGGACTAAGTACAGATAAATTAAATGGCTAATCCTCGGTAATTGTATCTGTATAACGAATATGAAAACGGGTATTTAGCTTATCATTGCACGTAACATAAAGAATGACCACATGGTTTAAGGCGCTACTATAGCAAAAGACTATACTACTAAATATGGGAGGAAGTCGGAGTTTTAAGCGGTTGCTTGCGATATAATTATTAGCACCGGATTCAAATATGAAGGTGACCGCTGTCCCAAGTGGTAGAGGGTCTGAGGTTCGATCCTCGGGAAAAACTACTCTCAGTTTTATGACAGCACTCTCGCAATATGAGCACATGGACTAAACATCATACTCACCTGTTATGTTTGTTAGGGGTGGAGAGGTCAGGACTTGAAATCCGGTTGGATACACCGAGGTTTATTTTTAGCTTCATACATAATGTTGATTCATTTAATATTTTTTCTTCCTGACTTACATAGGATCTTGCAGGGCGGGCAACGACCGCTTCAATGCACCCAACATTTGCGAAAGTGAAAAAAAGCCCACGTGGTACCCGCGTTTGCTATTCATTCGTATTCGGAATGTATCTAAAAGTTATATAAACACCGTGATTTTTTTCCTAGATATTTTACTTATAAACTTATGTAAAAGTTATTATTTATGTTATCAAAATATATATAGCCAATATGATTTTTTTCCCGAGGTATTTAACATAGGAACATGTGTAAAGGTTATACATTATTTAATATTTAATATTATATTAATATTATTTAATTGCCGTACAGGGTTTGTCGTGCTTGCTTATCGGCCCACTAGATGGCATCGAAAGCCAGTTTAGTTAATGTAAGGTTTCTTGGAGAGTTTACAAATAATAAATAAGTCAATGTAAGGTTTTCTTTAACAATTTGCTGAGTATTTATCATACGCCCGGCCATGTGATATTTTAAACAGTCAGAACCCCGTATTCATACGTCAAGTCAGGTGATCTGCAGTAAAAATAATTCTAGGGTAGAAAGCAAATAAAAGTTCTGTCTGAATACTCACTATTTAACATATTCATACGTCTCAAGTCATGTGATATACAGCATATACTTTAAACAGGCAGAATCCCCTATTCATACGTCAAGTACTCACAGTCGGCAAAGACCTAAATAATATTGCGCTTGTAAATTAATTGTTGATTGTCAATAAAAAAAAAACTAGTAAGAATATGTTGTTAATATTTAAGGTAAGGTGACGAGTTCACACACGGTATTTAATATCTTGGGATAGTGTACCCGCATTTGCGTGGAGCGAGAGTTTGAAATAGCCTAGAATATATTCAGCCTTTGACGATGGAAATGTTTGAACCCCTAACTCCGCTACCAGTCACGGTTTCGATTTCATGCTCTCCCCCCCGCTGATCCTGACAATCACCTAAATAATATTGCTGCTTATAAGGTAAGGTGACAAGTTCACACACGTAATCTAAGCCACACGGCCTGGACACGGAAATCAAACCCGGGACCTCTGGCTTAGTACGCCATTGCTCTGACCACTGAGCTATCCAGGATTCGTTCCGTGCTCAGGGTCATTCTTCACTCATATTTAAGGCAGTGGAACAGAGCATCGAGCAGGCACCTCCGTCCACTTCGCTGGGTCGATGCCTGGATTTACAAAGGGACTTATGGACAGATCTGTGTTGCGTATGCGCGGAGACACATTAGTCCATTTTGCACCACCGTTTGCTAAACCAAACTTATTCATTCGGCGCCATGGCAGTACATGCAACCAGTTGTGCACCATCATTTGCTATTCATTCTGCGCCAAAGCGTACTCCGCAGGCTCTATGACGTACTCACCTCCAACAGTGGCAATCAGCCTTTCACTTTTCAGGCAGTTGAATCCTCCCACCCCACTCAGAGCCGGGTAGTTCCAGTTTCGACATCGCAAGGAGCTGGTGGCCGGAATCACCCCCTTCCCCCAGACTGGAATTTCCACAGAGCACCACCACCACCCTCCCAGGGTCTTTACCTTCTGTGGTGTGACTGACAGGCAATAAGCTCCGTGCAAAACAGGCACACCAAGCGAACAAATAATTTACCGTTATAAGGCAGTTTCGCTACTACTTTGGTTGAACGTTGACGTGTTTAAGCTCCACTGCCCAAAGTCTATGACAGCTCGCACACACATCCATTAGGTGGTGCAGAGTGAAAGATTCTAATGTATCTTTTAAAACCAAATATCTAGCACAACCACTTCTTACTACCTGTCCTATTTTAATATACATGAATTACTGTATATAAACGCAAGTAAACTATGCTATAACAAGCTTATCTTAAAGATAGAAAAGTTGCTCTAACACTGACCTTACCTATGCCTGTAATCATATTAGGTGTTAAAACAAAGGCCTCCTCGCACAGCTGCGCGGAGGGAGGGTGGGGAAACCAGAGGTGAATAAAACTCGTTGGACAGCTTGGTGATCTGGAGGGTTGGAACAAGATGTATTTATTTACACTAATAGGAAATTTATGCGTAAAGTATAATGCAGATAAAATGTACCCGAATTTGTAGGAAAGTGGATCAGAAGAAACCAATTATTAAAAAGGATGTATTTATTTACACTAATAGGAAATTTATGCGTAAAGTAGAATGCTGATAAAATGTACCCGAATTTGTAGGAAAGTGTCCATGCTCCACTGCCCAAAGTCTATGACAGCTCTCTCGCACGCATCCACTACCTGGCCATTTCTAATATACAAGAATTACCCGTAATATTGCCACGAGTAAACTACGCTTATTTTATTTCAAATGCATTATTGATAATGTAAAAGAACAATGAGTTTGTGTTCCTTAAAGGACTCCTCGCTTGAATGTACCTTCATCTGCGTGGAGGGAGGGTGGGGGAAACCCTGGGTGAATAAAACTCGTTGGACAGCTTGGCGATCTGGGGTTCAAATCTCACCCACGTGGACAGAGGGGGTGTTCCTGTATAGTCCAATTTTAATAGGAATAGCCTCATCTTAGACATAGAAAAGTTATGATATCTACTCTCACATATTTATACGGTGTAATAATCAAGCAGGTTTCGTTCGTCCATTTTGCACCACCGTTTGCTAAACCAAACTTATTCATTCGGCGCCATGGCAGTACATGCAACCAGTTGTGCACCATCATTTGCTATTCATTCTGCGCCAAAGCGTACTCCGCTGTTGCCTGAACAGAGCATCTAGCAGACACGGCCCATCCTCTGTGGTAGGTTGAAGGTGTCTGATGGGTAACGGTACTTACAGTATCGAATATGAAACGGGTATTTAAAAATAAACTTCTGGGAATGTATCTAAAAGTTATATAAGCACCGTGATTTTTTTCCTAGATATTTACTTATAAACTTATGTAAAAGTTATTATTTATGTTATCAAAATATATATAGCCGCCATGATTTTTTTTCCCCTAGGTATTTAACATAGGAACATGTGTAAAGGTTATACATTATTTAATATTTAATATTATATTAATATTATTTAATTGCCGTACAGGGTTTTGTCGTGCTTGATTATCGGCCCACTAGATGGCATCGAAAGCCAGTTTAGTTAATGTAAGGTTTCTAGGAGAGTTTACAAATAATAAATAAGTCAATGTAAGGTTTTCTTTAACAATTTGCTGAGTATTTATCATACGCCCGGCCATGTGATATTTTAAACGGTCAGAACCCCGTATTCATACGTCAAGTCAGGTGATCTGCAGTACAAATAATTCTAGGGTAGAAAGCAAATAAAAGTTCTGTCTGAATACTCACTATTTAACATATTCATACGTCTCAAGTCATGTGATATACAGCATATACTTTAAACAGGCAGAATCCCCTATTCATACGTCAAGTACTCACAGTCGGCAAAGACCTAAATAATATTGCGCTTGTAAATTAATTGTTGATTGTCAATAAAAAAAACTAGTAAGAATATGTTGTTAATATTTAAGGTAAGGTGACGAGTTCACACACGGTATTTAATATCTTGGGATAGTGTACCCGCATTTGCCTCAGTGTTCGAAGTCAAACCAATGATGAACCCCGCTAAGTAGATAGGAGGACGGAAAATGTACCCGCATTTTCACGAAGGGTGCGGAAAAAACACCTTTGGTCTACGTTTGCGGGAGGGCTGACACCTAGAATGGTCATGTACCAGAACGGGAATCAAACCCGCGACCTCCCAGGCATTGGCAGTGACGTCTTAGACTACGCTACCTGTGATGCAGGTGAATAACAAACGCATACCGAGCAAGTATGTTGATAGATACTGACCGCAGGTAAAGTAGCTATATGCTCTTCATACTATAGTTTTGGTCTTTCTACCAAACAAATTAAAATATTTAAGGTAAGGTTTCAAGTTAACACACACATAAGTGTACCCGCCGGGAGAATATGGAAAACCCCCCGGCGCTGTTGAAGGAATCTATGGAGTGGAGTTGTTTAGCAAAATTATTAAAACTTATATACTAGGCTAAGTGAACCGCAGGGAGAGTTTAACTTTCACCCAGCCGTGATTTGAACCACGGATAGTGTGTTTGCGGTCACAAGTCAAACAATGAAGGTGACACCATTCGTCCTGATTCTTGATGCCCAAGATCAATCGTTAGCGACCCTTAGGTTCTAATGTCAACAGTTGAAACCAGGGAATTTATCACGTCAAGGTGGATGAACCAGGGATGGTTTGCGAGCCACAGGTTTAAGAAAGCACTCTCGATTCGAATCCTGGTCCCACGCTATAATTTTTATCGTTACTAGCGCGTTTTTTTTTCTTTAAATTTCAAGTGTACCACACAATAAGTGTGTCGTTGAAAACTAATATTGCTCAAGTATTGGTGAGACAATACGTATTTTTCCGCTTCTATTTTCGATGTAAATTAGAAAGGAGGTCGATGGCTCTCCAGTGAAAGGGAGGTTTTGGTTCATATATATATAGGGATGAGTTTCAACCAACCCTCTGCCTTCTTCAAGTGGAAACCGCACGTTTCAGAACGACTGATTAATCAAGATGGAAAATTTGGCATCATCCACCCAAGGTATTTCAATTCTCTTCTGTTACATTGCTTAAAAAGTGTCTGATTTTAAATTTTAAATTGTCTGTGTATTTGCTAGGGTTAAATTTGCTACTGTTTTAAAAGCTAGCATTTATTAATCTAATCATAATTCAGCCTCCACACAAGGTATTTCAATTCTCTTCTGTTACATGGCTTAAAAGTGCTTGATTTTAAATTTTAAATTGCCTGGGTATTTGTTAGGGTTAAATTTGCTACTGTTTTAAAAGCTAGCATTTATTAATCTAATCATAATTCAACAGCCTCCACACAAGGTATTTCAATTCTCTTCTGTTACTTGGCTTAAAAGTGCTTGATTTTAATTTTTAAATTGCCTGGGTATTTGTTAGGGTTAAATTTGCTACTGTTTTAAAAGCTAGCATTTATTAATCTAATCATAATTCAACAGCCTCCACAAAAGGTATTTCAATTCTCTTCTGTTACTTGGCTTAAAAGTGCTTGATTTTAATTTTTAAATTGTCTGAGTATTTGCTAGGGTTAAATTTGCTACTGTTTTAAAAGCTAGCATTTATTAATCTAATCATAATTCAACAGCCTCCACACAAGGTATTTCAATTCTCTTCTGTTACTTGGCTTAAAAGTGCTTGATTTTAAATTTTAATTTGTATGTGTATTTGCTAGGGTTAAATTTGCTACTGTTTAAAAAAAACATATTTCATGCTTGAGTTAAATGTTAGTCTATGCTGTTATAGGACATTATAGGCTTGATTCAGCTATTTAATTTTATAAGTTGTCTGTTTATTTTCCCTAGTTAAATTTGCGGGAGGACGTCCCTGCTCGATTACCTCTTTGACAAATATTAGCTAATAGGCGGGCTAATTTCTTGCCTACATGAACGATACTTAATGAAAATAACTATCCGTGAATAAATCCAAACTTTCTTACTGTTTGTGTTTATAATAGCTATCTGCTTTTCCACCGTCAAAAAAAAAAGAACCTTTCTCGATAGTTAAGGAATAAGTAGGTTAAAAACTATAATATTATATATCTACAATTACTTGTATAAATAAATGATGCCGGGACTTTCTCTCGCTTCTTATCTTTATGCTAGTAAGCGGTAGGTAGGTCTGTAGAAACCATAAGTTTTGTGAAACTAAAATAACAGGTATTTACGTTGTTGTAGCAACACTACAGTAAATAAAGTATTGATTATTTATAACAGAACATGGATATACAACAGAAGATTTACTCCATACGTCAAGAGCCAATCCAGAGAGCCTATTTCTTTTCGGTCCTTCCCCCACCACTGCAACGGACCAGCCCCTGATGGTCAACCGGACAACCCGACTCGTCTCGTCATCACCACCGCTGACACGCCTACAGATATTATCTGATACCCCCTTTAGTATTAGAATACAGGCATTTGCTCCTAATAACCCCCCGGTACCACAAGCAAGCTATTGGGCCCTACACAAGACACCCCCCCCCCCTATTCCTACTATAAGGAACCGCCCCGTTAGACCGGTGTGTGTTGTCAGACCGCAGCCAAGGGGGGAGTGATTCCGTAGGCTTTATAATGCTAATAATAATAATAATAATAATAATAATAATAATAATAATAATAATAATAATAATAATAATTGACTACACTAAGCCATAGTTTTTTTTTTTTTTTTTTAACGTGTGCCACGTTCCCTTCACGTGAAAACATTTAGGGTTATGCGTGCCTAAAATACGAGCTTCTTGTTTAATTTCTTGCCGGCGCTTTAAATATATATTCATGAACCATACTTATTTTTCTCGATCAGGAGTCTCTGGTTTGATGGAAAAAAAAACCGCAATAACTATTATGTGTGTGTGTGGCTAAAATCCTAACTTTGTTTGTATTTATATTAGCTGCCTGCTATAGATTGACACTAAGAAAACTTTCTCACCCGTTAATGAATAAGCCAGTTATAAGTTATTTAAATATAAATGGCGCGGTGCAACTCAAAGTTAAACTTAACTTAATTGCTTAGATGAGTCCTGCTGGAGCGCTGATGGTCTGACGGTGGTACAGAAAGTTTGAGGTTGGCGGACAACTTTGTAGAGGCTATGGTAGCCTATATGGCCGACGTTGTCCGCCGACACCATTCAAGGAACCAGCTGCCTCCTACCACCGCTGTTCCAGAGAACGGGCAGCGCTCCACGCAAACCCCCGGGGTACCCTTGGTCACCCAGGACCTTCCTCAGGCGCCTCCTCCAGCGTCTCCGGTGGACACGCTGTCACAATCGTCTCCAGGTACCTCGGGGGTACGAAAAATTAATTCAGGGATTTGGATAGGCCGTGTTGACAAGAGAAGAGCAACGCGGCCTATCCGGACCGCTATTTCAGGCGCAAGAACAATAGACTTGACATCCCCTTCACCATGTGCCGAGGGTGATACGGATACTGATATTGATATAGACGACGTTATGCGCCGGATGATGCCCCAGTATTTTGATTTAAACATTTAAGGTATTTATTTTGAAAATTTAAATTTTGTTTGATAAATATTAGAAAAAAATTTGGTTAAACGTTTATATTTACAGATTAGTTTTTTTTTGTGCTCATCAAAATGTTGTGTTTGTTTAGTAATTATAATTTGGTCAGCTATTTCAATCAGAAATATTGTTATAGAATAATAATTGATTGTTAAATATATATTAGAAAAATAGGCTGATTTTAACAGGAAAAATCTAATATTTACAAATACCGAATAAATCTCAGGTAATTCAAATTTATTTTGATTTAAACATATAAGGTATTTATTTTGAAAATTTAAATTTTGTTAAATAAATATTAGAAAAATATTTTGGTTAAACGTTTATATTTACAGATTAGTTATTGTGATCAGCAAAATGTTGTGCTTGTTTTTATAAATAAAATATAGTAATTATTATTTGGTCAGCTATTTTAATCAGAAATATTATTGTAGAATAATAATTGATTGTTAAATATATATTAGAAAAATAGTCCGATTTTAAGAGGAAAAATCGAATATTTACAAATACTAAATAAATCTCAGGTAATTCATGTATAATTTATTTATTTATTTTGATTTAAACATATAAGGTATTTATTTTGAAAATTTAAATTTTGGTTAAACGTTTATATTTACAGATTAGCTATTGTGATCAGCAAAATGTTGTTTGTTTTTTTATTAATAAAATATAGTAATTATTATTTGGGCCGCTATTTTAATCAGAAATATTATTGTAGAATAATAATTGATTGTTAAATATATATTAGAAAAACAGACCGATTTTAACAGGAAAAATCTAATATTTACAAATACCAAATAAATCTCAGGTAATTCATGTATAATTTATTTATTTTGAAAATTTAAATTTTGTTAACGATGGTGATTCGGATATTGATATAGACGACGTTATGCACCGGATGATACCCCAGTATTTTGATTTTAACGTATAAGATATTTATTTTGAAATTTTAAATTTTGTTAAATAAATATTAGAAAAATTTTGGTTAAACGTTTATATTTACAGATTAGTTATTGTGATCAGCAAAATGTTGTGTTTGTTTTTATAAATAAAATATAGTAATTATTATCTGGTCCGCTATTTCAATCAGAAATATTATTGTAGAGTAATAATTGATTGTTAAATATATATATATATATATATATATATATTAGAAATTTTTTTTGGTTAAACGTTTATATTTGTGATTAGTTATTGTGATCATCAAAATGTTGTTTGTTTTTATAAATAAATAAATAAATGTTTCATTAAAAGCACTACAATTAGACTTATGAATTATGTTATTTAAGCATGGCTCCTCAATCACTACACCTGAGGTTATTTCCTAAGCTGATATAAATGTTTAAAAAACTCCTCGTGTCTCCACTTCACACATATCATTAAGTGAATTGTGTACTGAGGAGATAATTAAATCTTTTCCTACAATTTTACTTAAAGATTTGAATCAAAACATTGTTGATGATGAATAAATTTTCATAAATAATTTCAAAGATTTATCACTGAGGCGTGAACAAAATAAAGTTTCATTTATCAACAGAGAGTTTTTTTTGCTTAGCATACCGTCGACTGCTACGAATGAAGATAATAAAACAAGGACGGGAATTCTAATCCTGGTCCACTGGATGATTGCCACCAGCTCAAAGGATCATATTTGATATAGGGTTGGTAGCAACATAATTACTTTTTAAAGGACATGGAAGTGAACCTCAACTTTTGCACGGAGAGTGAGACAGGGAAACACCTTACAGGAATCCGCTCTCCCCGAAAAAAAATCATGACATGTGGCTAATATAGGGTTTCGAACCCCTGACATGTGTAAGACCGTCTCTTTGCTTCAATTGGTGTACTAGTTCCCATTCCCCTCTTGAACCAACATTTTCAGTCATACAGGGAATCGAAGCCTGGACACTTGACTCTGGCGGGGACAGACAGACATGCTAACGCCTCGTGGCCAAGTGATTCCTTAGACGTCTTGACCGTTGACCACGCGACATAGATTAACAGACCAATACATGTCTACCTTCACAGAGAGAGAGAGAGTTATACATTCTTTCTGGACACTTGGCGCAGTGGGCAGTCTTCCTAACGCCGTGATGAGAAAACTGCTTCCTCCTTTATATGTAGCATTTTCTTCTTCACCATTTTAATACATATCATATTCTTAAAAAATTACACCTGCACAAGGGAATCGAACCCTGGAAACTTTGGCTTACATATGTATCTTAGTACGTATACTGGTTTGTTCACATTAAGGGGGTAAGATATACTCGTAAATATATATTATGGATTAGATAAGCAATTCAACCCTGGATAGCAAACTAAGTCACAACAATGTTGGCGTCTCCTTCAGGTCTTTGATTGTCCAGCCGAGGATTTAAAAATAATAACGACATTTTAGTGCTAGTTTCTTTTTTTATTGACAATCAGCAATTGATTAATTTAAAACAACAACAACAAGCAGCAATATTATTTAGGTGTTTTGACCAATACATATAAAATACATCTACTATCTAGAAAATGTGTAGGAGCCACCTCCAAAATAGTTCAAGACACGTTGAGAGACGCTAGAGTGTATATTGATAATGTCTCCACAGTTTTTACCTGGCAATCTTACTCTTCCAACAAACTCAAGCACAATAACATTAGGTTCGGGCTCTTCCGATAGCACAACGTTATAACTTTTGTTTTTATCAAGTTCGTTTAAGCACTTGACACGGCTGTATTCCTCTTTCTCGATCATGTCTAACGCCCTGCATAATACCTCCTCGTCCCAACAGGTATCCTGGTGAGCAGCAGTTTGCTGACATTGAATTTTGTGCCGAATAAGATTGGATAGCTTTGCGTAGGATCCATCACAAACGCAGCATTTAAACGGCATAATGTCAATTGGAGATGCAGCAAAAGAAATAAACACTCGCTCTTAACGTTTTTTTTTTCAAAATTTCACCACTAGCTCCGATGACAGCAGCAGAGTACGTCTAGTATATTAATTCACTTTTAAACATCACACTTTGTCCTCCGAGATATATCATACAGCGTGCTTTAGATTTAAAGCGCTTACAATCCAAATAATATATTGACTTTGGAAGGAAAACGTTACCGAAACTGCCCAGACCGAGTATGTAGTCGGCGGGCGTTTCACCTATAATTTTAACATTTGAATAATTTTTGTAAATTGTTAAATCCTCGAGATTTACAGGTTCTTCGGACTTTACCTCCGGCGGTGGTGGGCGCGCAGGTGACTCTGTTGACTGGTAGACAGACGACTCTGCCTGTGGATACGCCAGTGAATCTGACGCCTGGTAGGTAGACGCCTCGGACGGTGGGCACGCAGGTGACTCTACTGACTGGTAGACAGACGACTCTGACGACGGGTACGCCTGTGACGTCTGGTAGGTAGACGACTCCGGTGGTGGGTACTCTGGGGCTGGGTACGGCTGTGACTCTGGGGCTGTGTACGGCTGTCTCTCTGAGGGCGGCGGCGTGAAGTATGGTGACGGATGGTGTGGAGCTCGGAAGGGCGGCGGTGGAGGTCGGGGTAACACAGCTACCACGTCCCCCTTGCGGAAATTGTAAACGGCGCACGTTACATCACACATATACGTTTCCACGATTCTCTCGTAGGGTAGTACTTCCGTCGCTCGTATCGTGTGACAGGTAGAGTCACAAAACGCTATGTAGCCTCGCTCATCTACTTTGTAAATTACCTGTCTATCACACACCGCGACACTGTGAACATTCTCTCCCGTCATATAGGCACGCCCCTCCATCGTATGGCCCACAAACATTAAATTAATATAGCCGGATCGAAGCATGGTGAGCGTACCTGAGAGCTAAACGTCCTGTAGAGTGCTCCGCTGCCCGTTGTTGTTGTTTAACTGCCGTGTCTCTTAAACGCGTTCAAAGTTCACAATGGTAGGTGAACCGGGTTTTACTCCGGCGCAGGTAAATACCAGTTTTTCTTTATTTAACTCACACACGTCTTCATCTGTAAGAGTACCAAACCGGCAGGGTAAAAATACACAAAACTCACCGTCTAGATAGGCTATTAGACGTCTCCCGAACTTTGTATTGACGGCTTTTAATTTATCAACCGAGTACTTTTGATCTACGGCTAGATCACACAATTTGACGGTCTGCACCGCGTCGACGATATTTACCAGCTGCTGTAACTTGTCCATATTGGCCCCCTCTACAAACGTTTATAAATAGACAACCAAGCGGGCACCCCTCTTTATAGCCACCCCCCTCCCTCGTTTGACGTCACACGATATATTCTTGTCTGCCCACCAACTTGGTGCCCGTGTCGATGACCTCGATATTTAAGCTTGTCTCAACTCGTCTTGTTGTGCCGACATACTGGCGCCAGGGTTGCGACATAACACGCGATGATTACGTCATTGGGAAAACCCAAGGTTGTCGAGGTCACGATATATTCTTGTCCTGATTTGTCTGCCCGCCAACCTGGCGCCATCATTCTTGTCTTGACGACCCACCAAACTGTCGCCATGTATTCAGCCCTGATATATATTTACGGTCATTACTTATGCATTTTTTTATGTACGGAAACATTACATTTATTTGTTTAAGAAGTATTGGGAGGGTCGGGTACACGTTATGGCCGTTGGAGGCAGTGGATTCATATCTCGCTCAGGGGGGATGGTGGTTTTATACACTCCCTCACACCACATAAACGCTGGAACCATTCTAACTTACTCCTCCGGTCCGTGACTGTTACACACATCCATGCATTGAGAAAGACGATACCAAACAAACAATTTTAGTATACATTGGTGCCGGGGATAGCGGCCCCTAACTGTGGATTCCGAGGCCCCTGATTGTGCATAATTAGAGCTGCTAGAGTTGCGACATAACACGCAATGATTACGGCATAGGAAATACCCAGGTTGTCCGGTCCGAGAGCTGTGGGTGGAGGAACATTTCCATGCATTTCGACAGACGCTACCAAACAAACAATTTTAGTAGACTTGTGACAGGGGTAGTGGCCCCTAACTGTGGATTCCGAGGCCCCTGATTGTGCATAATTAGAGATGCTAGAGTTGCGACATAACACGCAATGATTACGTCATAGGAAACACCCAGGTTGCTGAGGTCACTATCTATTCTTGTCCCAACTTGTCTGCCCGCCAGCCCGGCACCAGGGTTGCGATGATTACGTCATTGGGAAAACCCAAGGTTATCGAGGTCACTTGTCACCCCGGCAGGCTGGCGTCAGGGTGGCGAAGGAGGAGGAATGACCGGGGGAGGGGAAAACCAGGATGAACAACCCTGGCTCTGGGGGGAGGGGTGGGGAGGGAAAAGTGAAAGACTGAGTTGGTCATCAGAAGGCAGCGAGCCCCTGCCAGAGAAGCTTGTGTCACTTACTATCGGGCATCCGGAGGAGAAAGACGTGGAGCGCGAGCCCCGGGTGGCTCTATGCTTCAGCAAATAAACAACAGCGCCCTAATTGATGAATAAAAAACACCTCTATCCTACCAATAATAACTCCAACACCTCTATCCTACCAATCGGAGGAGAAAGACGTGGAGCGCGAGCCCCGGGTGGCTCTATGCTTCAGCAAATAAACTACAGCGCCCTAATTGATGAATAAAAAACACCTCTATCCTACCAATAATAACTCCAACACCTCTATCCTACCAATCGGAGGAGAAAGACGTGGAGCGCGATCCCCGGGTGGCTCTATGCTTCAGCAAATAAACTACAGCGCCCTAATTGATGAATAAAAAAAAACCTCTATCCTACCAATAATAACTCCAACGCCTCTATCCTACCAATTAATTAACAACCAACATGTCCGGCGTATGCCAGCAATAAAAAACTACAACACCTCTATCCTAACAATAATTAATCAAAAAAGAACCAACATGTCCAGGGTTTGTAGGGGAGGGGCAGGAGGAGGGGAAAAGGGGCGGGAGGGGTGGGAGCAGGGGGCGGAATAACGGTAAAAAACACAGCTGTGACGTAGTGGGCTGAAAGGGCGTGCTAACTACTCCCAGCTTTCCTCTCCCCAGTTCATAGTGGACTATTTCCTCCTCTGTCTATGATCGAATGTCTGAGGGAAAGAAGCAGTATAGCAAGTTTTGAGGGGATCAGTAGACATGTTTGTGAGCCCTGCTCAACATTTTAATATCGGGGTTGTGAACTTTTCCCCCACACCCTATCAAACTGACATCAGATTATTTGTTTCTTGTCGCTGAACAAGGACTAAAGTAACAGAGAGGAACAATCAAAATAGAGCTCTAGAATACGGAAACAAAAGTGGACCTCACATTGTTCTATCGAATGATCTTGTCGATGCTGAACATTTAATATAAGTTTTATACAATTATTTTAGTGGTATGGAAGCTATATTTATCTTTTAAGGTGATTGTGCTGACAATTATTATTTGTAAACTCTTACAAAATATTAGCTATCACTATTAATTGGTGGTACATCAACCAAGAGGTTGTCAACTCTATTGAATAAATCTCAGTAGTAATTACAGTATGTCAAACAGTAGGCCTATTCCTAATTTAATTCATTACTTTTAAAATAAATCGTACTAAAATTAAAGTTAATTTGATTTATTACAATTCTTATAAATTAAATAATTTTAATAGATAAAACCGAGAAGAGGTAGAAGTGTAATATAAATATGTTACGTTTTTGTGTGAACATATTTTACAGGCTATCATATTAATGGTTTGTAAATAACAAAATAGAATGGATACAAATGGAGGTTAAATGACATTTTATTGAGCAGCACGTTTTACTACCCGTTCGATTTATACTTATGTACTAGCTGCGCCAATAGTTTTTAGAGATGAGGAAGGTTATATTTATAGGGAGTGTATAAGCATTAGTACTACAACTTTACAATTATAAATTAATTCTTATCTCAAATAATTGCGGAGAAATGATGAAAATTAGAATATTACCCCATATAATGTACCCTCAAAGTCAATTTCATTAGAAAATGAGAACTACCATCTTGTTTATAATGATAAACCGTGTGTACATACAGATTTGTAAGAATGATTTTCAAGAAAATTTATTTTTCCTCTCGTTAAACTACCCTTAAATTTAGGGTTAGGGTTAGATGTCTAATTCTAAAATTCTTCAGAGGGACCTTAAGAACACCCCAGATACCAAGTTTTAGTCCAATTGGTTAAATAATGTCGGCTCTAGCCCGAGGTAAAGACAGACGGACGGTATTGCAAAAACCACATTTTGGTTTCAGGGGGTTGTGAATCGTTGACATTTATTTAAATCTCAAGCTCGAATATTTTGACGATCACAATACTTTCTCCCAAAGGTGTCGATATAAAGTAAAAATAGGTGTTTCATATTTATGAAAACAGGTAAGAAAAAAGAATGGGTGGAATTGAGAAATGCATATATTTGGCCGCTCGGCTCAAAGAACTAAGGACTTGAACAACGTTTGAAGCACCTTGTATCGACCATTCAGCTCAAGACCGAAGTTTACGCCTTAGTTTAGCAGCCAGAGAATATATTTCGACCCTCCCCACTTTCTCTTCACCAGCTTTATTTTACAAACCAACAGCTGAAAGTCGGACTTGTTCCTGAGTGTTGGATCAATTTGTTTAGCGCCCCGTCGCTCGTGGATTATTCTTTCCCCTTTCCCTTCCACCATTTTCCCACTACTGTTCTGCGTTATATCCCTTTTAACCACCTTACCCTCAATTCATCCTCTCCTGAATTCTTCGCCGTTGCTGTACCCCCTACATACTTTTCTCCAGCAGTCCCAGAGATTTGAACTCCAGGAAATCCGGAAAAAGCCGATAAAAAACACAACACGTAATAACTGGAGCCATTCTCATCCTTCACGCACAGCAGGGAGTGGGACAAGGGGGCAGAGACCCCCTCCCCCTCATACGATGCACGGTTGCCTGGAATGCTTAGGGCGACAACAATGAAGAATGATGTACACTGTACGACCTCTTTGCACAATGAAATATTCTTACAAGTTTTTAAAATATTCAATTAGTGCAGTTGATAGTTGATATAAAACACCACTATTTTAGAGTAGCAATGTAACATGCAAGGTATTACAACGGATTCATACCTCACTAATACTTCAAAAAACAACACATGTGTTCAGGAAGCGGGCATGGCACTAGCGTTGACTTGATAAACTATTTCAGCTCATTATAACGGACATTGGTTTAAGTGTTGTAAAACAAAAATTTTAATATATTTATAACAATAATGAGTGTGACGTAATTTATAGGAAAGAAGGGAAAATATTAAAAGGATCATCTATATATCTATTAACTTTAAGTCCAGTGATATCATTAAAAAGATAGTACCTAAAATACATGATAAAAGTATGGTGGGCTAGCTTAGATTTAAAATTAATACAATACACTGGGTTCAAAACATACATTTACATTTAACAATAACAAAAATTACTATCTCGGGGTAAAACTTAAAATAATAATAATACATCAAATCTAGCATGAGACTCCCTCAGGAACTCTGGGTCATGTTGGGGAAAATATATACTTTTACTGTACCTAGTCAACAATGGATGCACCTTGCGTACAACAATAGCGGCTTCCAAGGTCAGCATCCTTGGGAACTGATTGCAGGTGAGACATCGCTAAATACGTGGGTTTTTGATAGGAATAGTAACAAGGTGTATTACATTGAACGATGGTGATAGTAATATAAATAAAATAGTTAACAACGGATTTGGCTCTGAAAAATATTAACAAGTTTATGTTTACTTTAATAAATAATGGTCAAATGTAAAATTTTACCCTGCCTAACAGACGTCTGCTAAATTATAAAGCTAAATACAATTCATAATTCAAATAACAGTTCTGTAAGTTGTGTGTTAGTATAAAAAAAATTGGAGTCCATTCTTTGTGAATAATTATTGAAATAATAATAAAATTATTATAATGTCTTGAGACATTCTAAATAATAAATGTACTTTATGGGATTACTAGTTAAAATAAATAAAAAATTTACATAAGACATTGCATTCATGCCGAAGAAATGACTCTCGCCAAAAGATTCTGAATCCTCCTTAACAAAATAAGGAATAAACTGGAGGTCCAAATAACAAATTTCAAAAGGGGATAAAATGGGGTAATAGGAGTGAGTGATTGAGGTTCAGTGCTTTGAATACCTGAGTTCGAAGATTCTATACTCAGACCTCGCAACTCACACCAGTTGCGGAAGATGATATGTGGACGGTTAACCTCATAGAAATCGTTAAAAGGTATTCCTCTTAGAATTAAAGTAAAAAAAATTATTAAAGGTTACACAACCTCAGGATATGATAAGCCAAATTAACTAAATAAAGAATGAAGTGGCTTCAAGTTGATATTTATTTAATAAGACATTAATTTCATATGAACATATAAATAAGAAAAAGATTGACTTAGTTGATCATTAAAATTTACAAAATTTTCCAGCAAGCCGTTATTTCAATAATCAGGTAGCAGGCGAAGTTTCAATAAGGGTAATGACAATTTATATATATTGGGTTCAAGCATTAAAGAATACAATAATTAAATGAAGCATTAGCCCTGTAATACATTATCAATAGATCACAAATCGTACTTTCCTGACGTAATAAAAATCGTGAAAATATTATCCTCACAAAGCATTTAAAAGTAAATACATCTCATAAGTAATTTACAATTAGTCCATAAGAAGTCTTCAAAACAATTAACCTACATCCCATCAACAATAACACTAGCAATGTCAAAGCCACAACAAAATATTCATTAGAACCTTTTCAATGCAGAAGAACAAGCTAAATCTTAACGACATCAAAGTAAAACAATCTTTCAGAGAATCAAGTTGAATTTAACGCTTTACAAAGATCCCAATTCTTTACTAAAATATCAAGATATTTCCTGCGTAACTATCAACATTGAATATCGGCATTACAGCCCAAGGTTAACGAAAGTCGATATTTTCGTATAGAAAAATCTATTCATCTCAGAGCACATGACATGATTAAATCGATATGGTCTCTAATCAATTTTCTGGATTTGACTATACTAAACAAATAAATAATTCAAATGCCCTTATATACATAAATATTTATTTATATATTATATAAATATATATATATATTATATAAATAGTTTTATATATATACATATAATATTTACCAAAAGGCCGAAAGAGAATTTAGAAACAGATATAGAAGATAAAAAAATATAAAAAGAAACTAACTGCGAAGCCAAAAGGAAATTTAGATCTTACATTTTACAAATTTTAAGCCGGAGCTTCTCCTTCCCTCAACTATAATAAAGTTCAAGAGTGACGACTGGTTGCCCTGCCACCACTATATATACAATTTAGTCCAGAGATATTGGATGACCGGAAAAGGGGTGGGGGACCAAGAAATGGAGCATTCGGGAACAAAATATGCGCATGACCAAAGCTTCTACACACGTCTCGGCGTTTCGAGGTCATCCTAAATTGTATATGAGTGAAATGTCTTTGCCGCTAGAGTCTTTGTAGCTCAAGTTCTTTGCGTATTTTTTCACAACAGCAGGCGATCAGTCTTACTTATGTTGACGGAAAGTGTGGTTGTATTGCGCTTGGATGCGAGGAGCAGAGCGATGGGGTGAGTACCGAGATTCTTGATTCTTGTTTATTTCTTGTGGCCTAATGCTACAATTCATTCCAGAGTCATCGTTAAAAAATTGTTAGCTTGAGAAAAAATATATATAATTATTACTTTACAAGAAAATAACACGAAGTATTGAAATTATTGTGGGAAAGGTTCATAAGAATATAGATTTTGCTAAGTGAGGTCGAAGTTGTGTATATAGTGAAACTTAAAAACAAAAACTGTTGATATCACCTCAAATGATGTTCTGAAGGTCGTTGTTGAAACTGTGAGTTGGTACAAAACTAACTTAAAGTCCAGTAATCATCATTGCAGATGTCTACCAATGGTCTAAAGTTGTCTTCACTTCTATGGTAGTCATTTTGATGAACACTTGAAACATTATTTTAAGAAATAAATGTTACAATTTAAGTTTTTGTTGCACTCAAATTAATTTGTGTCATCTTCTCTTTTGCTCCAAGACGCCAGTCCCGCTTCTTTATCTCAATCCCCACTGTTCGGTCCCAATTTGTCATCACTGGTTGTGCTGTTGCAATATTGGCAATATTGTCAAGACTTAAAACGGGGCCTTGTCCCTCCACTTGTAAACACCAGTGCTTGTTTAGCTCGATTTGAGAATAGACGTACTCATTTAATTTGTCGCAAACAACTCGCATTAATACAGAATGAGACAACAATATTGGTTGTAATGGTAGACACTGCTACAATTAAACATTTTGGTCTTCCGGGCATGATATTGAGTCAGTTTTTTGTTTCGCCGAAACTCAAATAGCTAGTCATATTTGATTAAATATCGCAGTTCTATTCGGTGTATTGTGCCAATGTGTGACTTGGGTGATTATTCTTCGCAGTTTGGGTTGAACCCTTTTCTTTTCAAGAATTCGCAGATTCTCACAAGAGACTTTGGACTAGGGCCGCGGTACCCTCTGGCAAGATAGAGGTTTCGAAAATACCCTTTGACAACAAGGCACTTAGATCTTTAGATAATCTTGTCAAGAAACAATTCTCTTCAAATAAGTGAGTCCAGTCCAATTTAATCCTTCCTGTAGCTAGTGTCACTAACCTTCCTCTTTTCCTTTCATTATAGCACGTCTCTATTATTGTAGTTTTGATTGTGTTTAAACATTATGTTATTTCAACATGGCCACCGATACTAATATAAAGGGACTTGTAGCAATAAGGGGACAACTCAAGGCTAGAGTAACAAGATTTAGAGCGTATTTTCAAACATTTGATATTCAACAATGTTCATTAATTCAATTAAAATTGCGACTATCAAAATTAGATCAGTGTTGGTCAGAATTCGATTCATTGCAATCACAAATAGAATTGGTCGATGACAGTGACCTAAATTTAAATGAACGTGAACATTTTGAGAACATTTATTTTTATTTAATGACATCAGTTTATTTAAACACACTCCCATGATACCAGTTCAAATACCACAACAAATTTACAAACAAATATGTCGGTCAAACTTACAACTATAAAGTTGCCTTTTTTTTTAGTGGAAGTTACGAAGATTGGTTACCATTTTTTGAAGTGTTTAGTTCACTTATACACAACAATGAGTCACTAACTGATACACAAATATTTCACAATCTTCGCTCGCCTTTGAAGGGCGACGCAGCCTATGTCATTCATTCTCTTGAACTTATGTCAGCCAACTACAAAGTAGCATGGAATTTAGTACAAGAACGGTTCCAAAACAAGAAAATAATTGTTGAGAAACACGTCAAAGCGCTCTTTGACCTACCAAAGGTGGAGAGAGAATCACCTACTTCTTTGAGACAGTTATTAGATAGTACTCCAAGGCACATCAGAGCTCTCAAGGCATTAAATCCACCCAATGATAGCTGGGACACATTAGTGGTTCACTTACTTGGTTCCAAACTAGACACGACTACGTATCGTGAATGGCAATGCGTGGCATCATCAGATCAGCTACCAACATTGTCTGACCTTACACTCTTTTTACAGCGTAGTTATCAGGTACTTGAAGCTATTTCAACTAATCGTCTTCAAATTAGCAAACCACAAACAACAATGAATACACATAAGCCCTTTGTGAAGGAGAGTTCAGGTTCCAAACCATTTGGAAACACATGTTTAGTGTTACAGTTTGCTGCACGTAATTTATGCAATGCTCAACATCCATTGTTTCATTGTGAACAGTTTTTGAAAATGTCTATTGAAGATAGGTTCAAGCAGGTCAAAAAACTTAATTTATGTTTGAACTGCCTCAAGCCAGGTCATAGAGTAGGTCAGGTTCTTGCAAAATATGTGACAAATCACACAAAACTTTATTACACTTTCCTGAAAATGCAATAATGAATAGGAAATCACTATCTCTCAACAATGAAACTAATCAATGCATTGACCCCAACTTGCAGTCACAATCATCAGTGACTGTAGCTCATTCTTCAGGATCTGTCAAAAAACCAAGTCAGGTGCTTCTCTCCACCGCGTTGATTGACATTGTAGGGCCTAAAGGGACTTCAATTACTTGCAGAGCACTGTTGAACTCTGGATCTTAGTCAAACTTCATAACTGAGGCATTGTGTCAGCGATTGGGTCCTAAACGAATCAAGGTTTTTACACATGTTACGGGTATAAATGCATCTACAAATGAATCTACATATAACGTCAACATATCCATCAAATCCAGATTAAATGTCTACAAATCAAATCTAGATTTCCTTGTTCTACCTAAAATTACGGAACAATTTCCAACCACACGTGTTGACCTTTCTTCTTGGACAATTCCATCAACAATTACTTTAGCTGATCCTAAATTCTATGAGCCGTGTAAAATCGATATTTTGCTTGGAGCTGAGATCTTTTGAGATTTGATGTGCGTAGGTCAAGTTAAACCATCCAACGAATCACCCATCTTACAAAAAACAAATCTAGGTGTTATTGTGGCAGGGAAGGTGTTTCACGAATGTTCATCACCAGCAACATTTTGTCATTTTGTTTCGACACACAATATTGATTTACAACTTCAGAAGTTTTGGAAGATTAAAGAATATAATGCTACACACAACTACTCTGGTGATGACTTGAAATGCGAAAGACACTTTTCAGAAAACATATCTCGGACACCAGAAGGAAGATACATTGTTAAAATTCCATTTAAGGAAAATTCAAGGGAATTGGGGGATTCAAAGGAGCTAACTACAAAAAGATTCGATCAATTAGAGAAATGGCTGGCTAGGCAACCTGAAATACATTAGCAATATTGTACATTCATGCGTGAATATGAAATTTTTGGGCACATGGAACCATTGCAATATCAATACATTTGTTCACCATCAAGTGTGAAATATTATATTCCACATCACACAGTTTTTAAAACCTCTAGCACAACAAACAAGCTTCGCGTCATATTTAATGCATCATCAAGAACTAGTTCTGTATCATCGTTGAATGATATTTTGATGGTTGGCCCAACTGTGCAAGATGATCTCTTACCTATTATCATACGCTTCAGAACGCACAAATTTGTGCATACAATGAAAAAATGTACCGCCAAATTAAAATGTATTCGTCGCAATTGAATTTACAGAAGATTATCTGAAGATAGAATCCTAGCATACCTCATCAAGTTTATCGCTTGCTGACAGTAACATATGGAACAGCTTGTGCACCATACTTAGCAACATGAACTTTGCAACAATTAACACGAGATGAACAAGACCACTATCCTATGGCGTCAGAGGTGGTAAGGAAGGACTTCTACGTCGATGACCTCATGACAGGAGTGGACACCATTGAAGAAGCTGTGACTATTTAAAATCAGCTGATAGCACTTTTACAACGTTGCGGATTTCATTTAAGGAAATGGTGTGCTAATGAGGAAGAGCTGTTGTCCAATATTCCTCCAGAAGATAAAGAGAGCAATCCGACTTTTCAAGTTGACCAAAATAGCACCATCAAGACATTGGGTCTGCAGTGTGATCCAAGGTGTGACACTTTTCAGTACTCAGTTAACAATGTGTCACAGAACGTAACAAATCGAGTAACAAAACGAACAATTTTGTCGGTGACAGCTCATATTTTTGATCCATTAGGGTTGATCAGACCAGTAATCCTGAAGGCCAAGATTATCCTTCAAGAATTGTGGCAGTTAAAATTAGGTTGGTATGAATCGATCCTAATCAGTTTGCACTCAAGTTGGCAACAATGCCTTTTATCGCTCACAAGTCTCGATAAAATGCAAATCAGGAGAAGAATTCTAGCAGGTGACACAACCGTCCAGTTGGAGATTCACAGTTTTTCAGGCACATCGGAGTCTGCTTATGGCGCATTTTTGTATTTAAGAAGCACAGACTCAAGAGGCTGCAGTACAGTCAGCCTCATTTGTTCTATGTCCCGTGTAGCTCCACTCAAAAAATCATCGTTGCCAAGACTAGAATTATGTGGAGCATTACTATTGGCGGAACTTACCCATCGTACCCTATTAGCCCTTAACAAAAACATCACCAAATGTTTCTACTGGACAGATTCAACTATTGTGTTAGCATTGTTGGCATCACCATCATCAAATTGGAATAAATTCGTGGCAAACAGAGTTGCCAAAATTCAAGAAATCACTGAAATTGAAAATTGGTGACATGTTAGAACACATGAAAACCCTGCTGACCTTGTGTCTAGAGGTGTGTCAACTGTTTAGCTAGTTCACTCGAGTTTATGGTGGCATGGTCCAGATTGGCTATCTTATGGATGAAACCTATTTGCTCTCTGGAAGTTCCAAATAAGGAGGTGCTAGAGAGGAGGATGAATAACACCACGCTTGTCAGCATAGTTCCAGACTGTGCGTTAATTGATAAATTCTCATCGCTTAACACACTTGTACACATAGTTTCATACTACTTAAGATTCATTTACAACACCAGACATACTAACGAATCACGTCTGAGGGGATCACTTACAGTGAATGAAACCAAGTTAGCACTAACAACCATAATTAAAATTGTGCCACATCAAAGGTTCCAGAAAGAACTTTCCAATCTAAGATCACATCATAAAGTCAATCGAAAGAGCAAACTTCATTCCCTGAACCCTTTTCTAGATAGCAATGGAATTATCAAGGTGGGTGGATGTTTACAAAAATCCAACCTCGCACCGGATCAGAAGCATCCAATTGTGCTACCTCAGGGACACAAACTGACAGAATTAATAGCCAGCAACGAACACTTGAAACAACTTCATGCTGGGCCACAAGCAATGCTCAGTGCACTAAGACAAGTGTATTGGCCACTCAATGGTAGAAACTTATGCAGGAAGATTGTGCACAATTGTATTAAATGTTTCAAGGCCAAGCCCAGAGGCGTACAACAAATTATGGAAGAACTTCCCAAGAACAGAGTAGAATCTTATCATCCATTTCTGCATACTGGAATTGATATTGGTGGTTCAATACCAATACTACAAGGAAGAAGAAGAAGAGCGAAGAAAATACAGAGTTACATAGCTCTTTTCGTATGCTCCGCTACCAAGGCTATTCACCTTGAACTGGTGAGTGATCTAACTACAGAATCATTCTTAGCAGCCTTGCGAAGGTTTATGGCATGGCGAGGCAAATATATTCATATTTATTCTGACAACGCTACCAATTTTGTCGGAGCAAACAATGAACTTCTGGAGCTTCACAAGCTACTTACCTCTGATGGCCATCAAACGGAAGTGACATCCACTCTAGCCAAAGACAATATTGAATGGCACTTTATACCTTCACGAGCACCCCATTTTGGTGGTTTATGGGAATCAGGAATTGGGCTGGTCAAATACCATCTGAACAGAATTTTGGAAAATGCCACGCTTACATATGATGAACTATACACGATTTTAACACACATAGAGGCGTGTCTAAACTCCCGTCCTTTAACACCTCTGTCCAGTGATCCTTCCGACCTTTCTGTTCTTACCCCCACTCATTTTTTGATAGGAGATTAACTTGTGACAACTCCAGATCCAAGCCTGGCATCACTTCAGATGAATCGAATATCACGCTGGCAGCATGCACAACAACTTTCTCAGCATTTTCGGGCCAGGTGGTCCAAAGAGTACTTAGCCGAACTCCAGCAGCGGAAGAAATGGAGAACACATGGCCACAACATTCAATTGGGAACATTGGTTCTCATTCGTGAGGACAATTCTCCTCCGCTCAGTTGGAAACTGGGTCGAGTACTGGAATTACATCCTGGCACAGATGGAATCGTTCGTGTGGTAACTCTCAGGACTGCAGGTGGCTCACCATCACAAGACTATGCCCACTTCCAATGGAAGAAAACTCAGAATAGATGTGTACTGACTTGTATTTTATAATATTTTGTTTGAGTGTAGTAGAAATAATTTTTTTTTGCTATGAACAAATTATTGCTTAACTCACTTCACTTGTTTAGTTAATATCTTTTATTATGTTTTATACTTCATTGAAAGTATTCTTTCAAGGTGGGCGGAATGTTCGGTCTCAATTTGTCATCACTGTTTGGTTGTGCTGTTGAAATATTGGCAACAGTATCAAGACTTAAAATGGAGCCTTGTTTCTCCACTTGTAAACACCAGTGCTTGTTTAGCTTGATTTGAGAATAGACGTACTCATTTAATTTATCGCAAAAACATCGCAGTAGTACAGAATGAGAGACCAATATTAGTTGTAATGGTAGACACTGTTACAATTAAACACCCACCTCTCAGCATTTCTCGTAAAGGCCCTCAAAATCTCATGGATTTAAATTCTAAATTTGAAATATATGTTGTAACACTATTGAATTAAATCGAGCCGCGTCGGTCGTCGATTGAAACACTACGGTTTAATTCCCTGATATAATAATGCTGTGACGATGTTTAGGTTGTCTATAGCTCCGTGGTCGAACACTAATTAAATCGGTATATTAATAAAATTAAAGAAAGAGAACTGTTGATGGCTGTTGATTCACACACGGTTTATTAAAATAACATATGTTAATTACATATACATACTCCAATTAAATGCTTTATATCAATGCACACTTGTGATATTAATATAAGTTATTTTATATTGTGTTAGACTGAGACTGCCAGTGTGTGGCTCTGACCGACTTGTGCGTGGGCGGAGGTGTTGTGCAGGTGGATCCCCTGCTTGAGTGTTGCTGTTTGAGATGACTGGCTGATACGCACAAAACAGGTTATATATGACATACCCCTTGCCGTTTGCTCCCAGCGTCAACAGTGTAAAACTAACTAATAGAAAGAGTCCTGGCGACAGGGGTTGTGAAGGCTAGCTTCTTATTGGTATAGATAATTGGCATCTTTGCCAAATACTGCGTAGTTGTTACTTTAACAGGAAGAATGGTCTAAAAAATATATTTTACTGGTAAAATCCTTTTCACATTATTTCACATTTCTTCATGGATGAATCATAAAAAGATAATCTATATATATTATTTAAAGAAAAATTACCTTCATCCATGATTTTTTATAAACTTTAGATTGATCCAAACCAATATCATTTTAATGTCTATAAATATATGAATTTAAGATATAAACAAAGAATATCTGTGGTGGGGGGGGAATAATAATTAAGAATCGTGATAAAATTTGAATCTTTAAATAATTGGATGCAGAATATGATATCTGACAGTTTTACATATGGTCATTGTTTTTAAATAAACTCAATTTCTTCATTTTTTCCTGGCAGGCCTTTTAAAATTAAATTGTAAGATATTGGATGCTGTATCTGTGTCGTCACATTCTCCCTCTGCTACAGTCCATTCTTTCTTCCTCGTGTTGCGAAGCCATTATGATTCCCGTAGAATCTTGTAGAAGGCGTTAAAATTACACCTGATAAGTATTGTTTTAAAATGTGGACGGAATATTTGGACAAAAACCCGAAAATAAATATATTTCTTATTCTGATAAAAGTATTGTTATTATATCATGTGGGTGACCTGATGGTCTAGGGGTAAGGTGTCAGACTTCTATGCTGGCGGCCGGGGTTCAATCCTAGCTCCCGGCACAGATTTATCTGATTACCAAACCCTTCCTTCACCTCTGACAAGTCGTGTATTAATAACAACTTGTGAATGTGGGGAATGCCAGGCCTCCACCGTGGTTCGGATTCCACGTTAAACTGTAGGTCCTTCATTTCATCTCACAATCACTCTACCATTACACATTAGCGTAAGTGCGTATAACCCGAACGGGTAGTAAGACGCGTTGCTAATAATAATAATATATCCTGTGTTTCCTCGACGCAAGGCAATGTCCGTTGAAAATAATAAGTTTAAAAATTAATCTAACGAGAGTAAAGTCTCTAGTCGGGTCCCAATAAATAAACACTTAATAATGAATTAAAACTAAATAAAATTAAGAATCGACAGATCTACAATTTTTACAGTGTTTAGATATTATATTAGTTGTAAATGATCTCGCAAAATAGTAATTACATCTTAGTAATTGTAGCTTAGTAATTTTTAGTTGGAACAACATAAATATAATGGTAACGGTTGGACACAGAAAAAAAAATCTTCAGTTGCCTTTAAAAATTAAAAATGGTGTTCGATTAATCAAAATAAGAAAATATATATTTGTGAAGCGTTTGAAGATATTTCTAAAGATACATTCTCCATTAATTTACTTGTGAACTATTTTCAAAGGTATTTAGAAAATCAAGTACACTAATCATTTATCATGTAAATTATCTTTGATATAATTTGTGTTCTTATTTTCTTCCTATCAACTTGAATAAGAGGGCAAAAGAGTCAGCCTTGGGTTAAAGGAACATTGATTGTATTCATGTTGGTACAGTACATTCTAGTAATGGAATTTATAAGAAAGAGTAACATTAAAAAACTTGCGCAAAATTAATTTTAAATTAATAACCTCAAATAAGCTATTATTAAATAACACATTCATATAGAAACGGCCTATAAAATCGGATTCACTATGATATTTAAAATAGATTATACGGTTCACCATATATACTATCTCTCTCCTTTACGTATAAGAAGAGTCGTACATGCCTATTATCAATAATAAAATAAGAGAAACAAATTAATAATAAACATTGTTAAAGAATTCATAGTAGTAGTGTGGGGGGCACCATAGGGCAATATGACCTTTAAACAGCCTGAAAATATCCTTGTGCTACAACATGTGTAGGGTCCTTTTGGGTTTTCCCCCGGCTTTGGATGATTTTTCCCCATTAGATAGTCGAAGTTTGAGGCCCAAATAAAAAAAGCAATTAACAACTTGACTAGGGAAAAAAAGGTTTAAATTTCTATAACCTGTTCGCCAAAAGATAACCATAGTACAGGAAATTTGAAAGGGGATATAAAACCCTTTTTCCCTCTGACCGAATAAAATTTTTAGCACTCCCGTCTTACTATCCTGGGGGTTATACGGAAGACCTACAGTTTTAACGTGGAAAACCCAAAATGGGGGAAAAATACCATTAAAAAGTCGTTTGTCGCCAGAAAGTCTTTTTGTTGTGTTTTTTCCCGGAGGCATGTTGGGGGGGGGGGGGGGGGGGGGGTTGTAGATCGGCGCTCAGGGAAATTACTTTCCCCGCCACGTCCAAGAAAATACCGATTTCTATGTAATTATACACCCTAAAGATATATTTATTGATAATTGATGTTAATTGTCGATTTTCTAGATTTAAAAGGTATCAAAGTAGACATCCCGCCCCCTTCCCCCTAAGCAGTTTTGATTTGTTATTTCCCTCTTCCCTAACGGTTCAAAACACTTTTCCCTCTTTACAAATTTATATTATTTATGGGTTAAAAGTACTCTAAACCCGACGACTCTGGCGATGGGTACTCCCAGTGACGGCGTCGTGAAGGGGGTTTGGGAGGGGGGGGAAGGGGGGTGGAAGGGTGGTGTTGAGGCCTGGGCAAACGGCCACAACTTTCCCCCTTTTCGGAAACTGTACACAACACAATCCATATCACACAGGTAGGTCTACTCAATTCCTCGTAGGGTGTTTCTTCAGTGGGTTTTATCTTGTGAAAGGGAGAGTCGCAGAACTCTATGTAGCCTCGAACCTGTTGGGGGAAACCCTTTTTTGTGGT
>JBCFYV010000001.1:69729558-69792548 GCA_039000515.1 Timema cristinae | reverse complement strand
CCCTGCCTAACAGACGTCTGCTAAATTATAAAGCTAAATACAATTCATAATTCAAATAACAGTTCTGTAAGTTGTGTGTTAGTGTAAAAAAAATTGGAGTCCATTCTTTGTGAATAATTATTGAAATAATAATAAAATTATTATAATGTCTTGAGACATTCTAAATAATAAATGTACTTTATGGGATTACTAGTTAAAATAAATAAAAAATTTACATAAGACATTGCATTCATGCCGAAGAAATGACTCTCGCCAAAAGATTCTGAATCCTCCTTAACAAAATAAGGAATAAACTGGAGGTCCAAATAACAAATTTCAAAAGGGGATAAAATGGGGTAATAGGAGTGAGTGATTGAGGTTCAGTGCTTTGAATACCTGAGTTCGAAGATTCTATACTCAGACCTCGCAACTCACACCAGTTGCGGAAGATGATATGTGGACGGTTAACCTCATAGAAATCGTTAAAAGGTATTCCTCTTAGAATTAAAGTAGAAAAAATTATTAAAGGTTACACAACCTCAGGGATATGATAAGCCAAATTAACTAAATAAAGAATGAAGTGGCTTCAAGTTGATATTTATTTAATAAGACATTAATTTCATATGAACATATAAATAAGAAAAAGATTGTCTTAGTTGATCATTAAAATTTACAAAATTTTCCAGCAAGCCGTTATTTCAATAATCAGGTAGCAGGCGAAGTTTCAATAAGGGTAATGACAATTTATATATATTGGGTTCAAGCATTAAAGAATACAATAATTAAATGAAGCATTAGCCCTGTAATACATTATCAATAGATCACAAATCGTACTTTCCTGACGTAATAAAAATCGTGAAAATATTATCCTCACAAAGCATTTAAAAGTAAATACATCTCATAAGTAATTTACAATTAGTCCATAAGAAGTCTTCAAAACAATTAACCTACATCCCATTAACAATAACACTAGCAATGTCAAAGCCACAACAAAATATTCATTAGAACCATTTCAATGCAGAAGAACAAGCTAAATCTTAACGACATCAAAGTAAAACAATCTTTCAGAGAATCAAGTTGAATTTAACGCTTTACAAAGATCCCAATTCTTTACTAAAATATCAAGATATTTCCTGCGTAACTACAAAATTGAATATCGGCATTACAGCCCAAGGTTAACGAAAGTCGATATTTTCGTATAGAAAAATCTATTCATCTCAGAGCACATGACATGATTAAATCGATATTGTCTCTAATCAATGTTCTGGATTTGACTATACTAAACAAATAAATAATTCAAATGCCCTTATAATATATATATATATATATATATATATAAGGGCATTTGAATTATTTATTTTTTTAGCATAGTCAAATCCAGAACATCGATTAGAGACAATATCGATTTAATCATGTGCTTTGAGATGAATATATATATATAAATATTATATATATAAATATTTATTTATGTATTATATATTATATAAATAGTTATATATATATATATACATATAATATTTAGCAAAAGGCCGAAAGAGAATTTAGAAACAGATATAGAAGATAAAAAATATATAAAAAGAAACTAACTGCGAAGCCAAAAGGAAATTTAGATCTTACATTTTACAAATCTAAGGTGGAGCTTCTCCTTCCCTTTCTTCTTCTTAAGTGATTTATTTGTTCCATTATAATAAAGTTCAAGAGTGACGACTGGTTGCCCTGCCACCACTATATATACAATTTAGTCCAGAGATATTGGATTACGGGAAAAGGGGTGGGGACCAAGAAATGGAGCATTCGGGAACAAAATATGCGCATGACCAAAGCTTCTACACACGTCTCGGCGTTTCGAGGTCATCCTAAATTGTATATGAGTGAAATGTCTTTGCCGCTAGAGTCTTTGTAGCTCAAGTTCTTTGCGTATTTTTTCACAACAGCAGGCGATCAGTCTTACTCATGTTGACGGAAAGTGTGGTTGTATTGCGCTTGGATGCGAGGAGCAGAGCGATGGGGTGAGTACCGAGATTCTTGTTTATTTCTTGTGGCCAATGCTACAATTCATTCCAGAGTCATTGTTAAAAAATTGTTAGCACGAGAAAAAATATATATAATTATTACTTTACAAGAAAATAACACGAAGTATTGAAATTATTGTGGGAAAGGTTCATAAGAATATAGATTTTGCTAAGTGAGGTCGAAGTTGTGTATATAGTGAAACTTAAAAACAAAAACTGTTGATATCACCTCAAATGATGTTCTGAAGGTCGTTGTTGAAACTGTGAGTTGGTACAAAACTACCCTTAAAGTCCAGTAATCATCATTGCAGATGTCTACCAATGGTCTAAAGTTGTCTTCACTTCTATGGTAGTCATTTTGATGAACACTTGAAACATTATTTTAAGAAATAAATGTTACAATTTAAGTTTTTGTTGCACTCAAATTAATTTGTGTTATCTTCTCTTTTGCTCCAAGACGCCAGTCCCGCTTCTTTCTCTCAATCCTCACTGTTCGGTCTCAATTTGTCATCACTGGTTGTGCTGTTGCAATATTGGCAATATTGTCAAGACTTAAAACGGGGCCTTGTCCCTCCACTTGTAAACACCAGTGCTTGTTTAGCTCGATTTGAGAATAGACGTACTCATTTAATTTGTCGCAAACAACTCGCATTAATACAGAATGAACAAATATGCAGTCTAAATAATTGTCTCGGTGTATTGTGCCAATGTAGTTGAACGTTGGTTTTTGGAATGTATTTTCTTCGCAGTTTGGGTTGAACCCTTTTCTTTTCAAGAATTCGCAGATTCTCACAAGAGACTTTGGACTAGGGCCGCGGTACCCTCTGGCAAGATAAAGGTTTCGAAAATACCCTTTGACAACAAGGCACTTAGATCTTTAGATATCTTGTCAAGAAACAATTCTCTTCAAATAAGTGAGTCCAGTCCAATTTAATCCTTCCTGTAGCTATGTCACTAACCTTCCTCTTTTCCTTTCATTATAGCACGTCTCTATTATTGTAGTTTTGCATTGTGTTTAAACATTATGTTATTTCAACATGGCCACCGATACTGATATAAAGGGACTTGTAGCAATAAGGGGACAAGTCAAGGCTAGAGTAACAAGATTTAGAGCGTATTTTCAAACATTTGATATTCAACAATGTTCATTAATTCAATTAAAATTGCGACTATCAAAATTAGATCAGTGTTGGTCAGAATTCGATTCATTGCAATCACAAATAGAATTGGTCGATGACAGTGACCTAAATTTAAATGAACGTGAACATTTTGAGAACATTTATTTTTATTTAATGACATCAGTTTATTCAAACACACTCCCATGATACCAGTTCAAATACCACAACAAATTTACAAACAAATATGTCGGTCAAACTTACAACTATAAAGTTGCCTTTTTTTTAGTGGAAGTTACGAAGATTGTTACCATTTTTTGAAGTGTTTAGATTCACTTATACACAACAATGAGTCACTAACTGATACACAAATATTTCACAATCTTCGCTCGCCTTTGAAGGGCGACGCAGCCTATGTCATTCATTCTCTTGAACTTATGTCAGCCAACTACAAAGTAGTATGGAATTTAGTACAAGAACGGTTCCAAAACAAGAAAATAATTGTTGAGAAACACGTCAAGGCGCTCTTTGACCTACCAAAGGTGGAGAGAGAATCGCCATTCTTTGAGACAGTTATTAGATAGTACTCTAAGGCACATCAGAGCTCTCAAGGCATTAAATCACCCAATGATAGTGGGACACATTAGTGGTTCACTTACTTGGTTCCAAACTAGACACGACTACGTATCGTGAATGGCAATGCGTGGCATCATCAGATCACTACCAACATTGTCTGACCTTACACTCTTTTTACAGCGTAGTTATCAGGTACTTGAAGCTATTTCAACTAATCGTCTTCAAATTAGCAAACCACAAACAACAATGAATACACATAAGCCCTTGTGAAGGAGAGTTCAGGTTCCAAACCATTTGGAAACACATGTTTAGTGTTACAGTTTGCTGCACGTAATTTATGCAATGATCAACATCCATTGTTTCATTGTGAACAGTTTTTGAAAATGTCTATTGAAGATAGGTTCAAGAAGGTCAAAAAACTTAATTTATGTCTGAACTGCCTCAAGCCAGGTCATAGAGTAGGTCAGGTTCTTGCAAAATATGTGACAAATCACACAAAACTTTATTACACTTTCCTGAAAATGCAATAATGAATAGGAAATCACTATCTCTCAACAATGAAACTAATCAATGCATTGACCCCAACTTGCAGTCACAATCATCAGTGACTGTAGCTCATTCTTCAGGATCTGTCAAAAAACCAAGTCAGGTGCTTCTCTCCACCGCGTTGATTGACATTGTAGGGCTAAAGGGACTTCAATTACTTGCAGAGCACTGTTGAACTCTGGATCTTAGTCAAACTTCATAACTGAGGCATTGTGTCAGCGATTGAAGGTTTTTACACATGTTACGGGTATAAATGCATCTACAAATGAATCTACATATAACGTCAACATCATCCATCAAATCCAGATTCAATGTCTACAAATCAAATCTAGATTTCCTTGTTCTACCTAAAATTACGGAACAATTTCCAACCACACGTGTTGACCTTTCTTCTTGGACAATTCCATCAACAATTACTTTAGCTGATCCTAAATTCTATGAGCCTGTGTAAAATCGATATTTTGCTTGGAGCTGAGATCTTTTGAGATTTGATGTGCGTAAGTCAAGTTAAACCATCCAACGAATCACCCATCTTACAAAAAACAAATCTAGGTTATTGTGGCAGGAAGGTGTTTCGCGAATGTTCATCACCAGCAACATTTTGTCATTTTGTTTCGACACACAATATTGATTTACAACTTCAGAAGTTTTGGAGATTGAAGAATATAATGCTACACACAACTACTCTGGTGATGACTTGAAATGCGAAAGACACTTTTCAGAAAACATATCTCGGACACCAGAAGGAAGATACATTGTTAAATTCCATTTAAGGAAAATTCAAGGGAATTGGGGGATTCAAAGGAGCTAACTACAAAAAGATTTGATCAATTAGAGAAAATGGCTGGCTAGGCAACCTGAAATACATTAGCAATATTGTACATTCATGCGTGAATATGAAATTTTTGGGCACATGGAACCATTGCAATATCAATACATTTGTTCACCATCAAGTGTGAAATATTATATTCCACATCACACAGTTTTTAAAACCTCTAGCACAACAAACAAGCTTCGCGTCTATTTAATGCATCATCAAGAACTAGTTCTGTATCATCGTTGAATGATATTTTGATGGTTGGCCAACTGTGCAAGATGATCTCTTACCTATTATCATACGCTTCAGAACGCACAAATTTGTGCATACATTGAAAAAATGTACCGCCAAATTAAAATGTATTCGTCGCAATTGAATTTACAGAAGATTTTCTGAAGATAGAATCCTAGCATACCTCATCAAGTTTATCGCTTGCTGACAGTAACATATGGAACAGCTTGTGCACCATACTTAGCAACATGAATTTGCAACAATTAACACGAGATGAACAAGACCACTATCCTATGGCGTCAGAGGTGGTAAGGAAGGACTTCTACGTCGATGACCTCATGACAGGAATGGACACTATTGAAGAAGCTGTGACCATTTAAAATCAGCTGATAGCACTTTTACAACGTTGCGGATTTCATTTAAGGAAATGGTGTGCTAATGAGGAAGAGCTGTTGGCCAATATTCCTCCAGAAGATAAAGAGAGCAATCCGACTTTTCAAGTTGACCAAAATAGCATCATCAAGACATTGGGTCTGCAGTGTGATCCAAGGTGTGACATTTTTCAGTACTCAGTTAACAATGTGTCACAGAACGTAACAAATCGAGTCACAAAACGAACAATTTTGTCGGTGACAGCTCATATTTTTGATCCATTAGGGTTGATCAGACCAGTAATCCTGAAGGCCAAGATTATCCTTCAAGAATTGTGGCAGTTAAAATTAGGTTGGGATGAATCAATCCTAATCAGTTTGCACTCAAGTTGGCAACAATGCCTTTTATCGCTCACAAGTCTCGATAAAATGCAAATCAGGAGAAGAATTCTAGAAGGTGACACAACCGTCCAGTTGGAGATTCACAGTTTTTCAGGCACATCGGAGTCTGCTTATGGCGCATTTTTGTATTTAAGAAGCACAGACTCAAGAGGCTGCAGTACAGTCAGCCTCATTTGTTCTATGTCCCGTGTAGCTCCACTCAAAAAATCATCGTTGCCAAGACTAGAATTATGTGGAGCATTACATTTGGCGGAACTTAACCATAGTACCCTAGTAGCCCTTAACAAAAACATCACCAAATGTTTCTACTGAACAGATTCAACTATTGTTTTAGCATGGTTTGGTATCACCGTCATCAAATTGGAATACATTCGTGGCAAACAAAGTTGCCAAAATTCAAGAAATCACTGAAATTGAAAATTGGTGACATGTTAGAACACATGAAAACCCTGCTTACCTTGTGTCTAGAGGTGTGTCAACTGTTCAGCTAGTTCACTCGAGTTTATGGTGGCATGGTCCAGATTGGCTAATCAGGACTCTAGCTTATGGATGAAACCTATTTGCTCTCTGGAAGTTCCAAATAAGGAGGTGCTAGAGAGGAGGAAGAATAACACCACGCTTGTCAGCATAGTTCCAGACTGTGCTTAATTGATAAATTTCATCGCTTAACACACTTGTACATATAGTTTCATAATACTTAAGATTCATTTACAACACCAGACATACTAACGAATCACGTCTGAGGGGATCACTTACAGTGAATGAAACCAAGTTAGCACTAACAACCATAATTAAAATTGTGCAACAACAAAGGTTCCAGAAAGAACTTTCCAATCTAAGATCACATCATAAAGTCAATCGAAAGAGCAAACTTCATTCCCTGAACCCTTTTCTAGACAGCAATGGAATTATCAAGGTGGGTTGATGTTTACAAAAATCCAACCTCGCACCGGATCAGAAGCATCCAATTGTGCTACCTCAGGGACACAAACTGACATAATTAATAGCCAGCAACGAACACTTGAAACAACTTCATGCTGGGCAACAGGCAATGCTTAGTGCACTAAGACAAGTGTATTGGCCACTCAATGGTAGAAACTTATGCAGGAAGATTGTGCACAATTGTATTAAATGTTTCAAGGCCAAGCCCAGAGGCATACAACAAATTATGGAAGAACTTCCCAAGAACAGAGTAGAATCTTATCATCCATTTCTGCATACTGGAATTGATATTGGTGGTTCAATACCAGTACTACAAGAAAGAAGAAGAAGAGGATCGAAGAAAATAAAGAGTTACATAGCTCTTTTCATATGCTTCGCTACCAAGGCTATTCACCTTGAACTGGTGAGTGATCTAACCACAGAATCATTCTTAGCAGCCCTGCGAAGATTCATGACACGGCGAGGCAAATGTCTTCATATTTATTCTGATAACGCTACCAATTTGTCGGAGCAAACAATGAACTTCTGGAGCTTCGCAAGCTACTTACCTCTGATGGCCATCAAACGGAAGTGACATCCACTCTAGCCAAAGACAATATTGAATGGCACTTTATACCTTCACGAGCACCCCATTTTGGTGGTTTATGGGAATCAGGAATTGGGCTGGTCAAATACCATCTGAACAGAATTTTGGAAAATGCCACGCTTACATATGATGAACTATACACGATTTTAACACACATAGAGGCGTGTCTAAACTCCCGTCCTTTAACACCTCTGTCCAGTGATCCTTCCGACCTTCTGTTCTTACCCCCACTCATTTTTTGATAGGAGATTAACTTGTGACAACTCCAGATCCAAGCCTGGCATCACTTCAGATGAATCGAATATCACGCTGGCAGCATGCACAACAACTTTCTCAGCATTTTCGGGCCAGGTGGTCCAAAGAGTACTTAGCCGAACTCCAGCAGCGGAAGAAATGGAGAACACATGGCCACAACATTCAATTGGGAACATTGTTCTCATTCGTGAGGACAATTCTCCTCCGCTCAGTTGGAAACTGGGTCGAGTACTGGAATTACATCCTGGCACAGATGGAATCGTTCGTGTGGTAACTCTCAGGACTGCAGGTGGCTCACCATCCACAAGACTATGCCCACTTCCAATGGAAGAAAACTCAGAATAGATGTGTACTGACTTGTATTTTATAATATTTTGTTTGAGTGTAGTAGAAATAATTTTTTTTTTGCTATGAACAAATTATTGCTTAACTCACTTCACTTGTTTAGTTAATATCTTTTATTATGTTTTATACTTCATTGAAAGTATTCTTTCAAGGTGGCGGAATGTTCGGTCTCAATTTGTCATCACTGTTTGGTTGTGCTGTTGAAATATTGGCAACAGTATCAAGACTTAAAATGGAGCCTTGTTTCTCCACTTGTAAACACCAGTGCTTGTTTAGCTTGATTTGAGAATAGACGTACTCATTTAATTTATCGCAAAAAACTCGCAGTAGTACAGAATGAGAGACCAATATTAGTTGTAATGGTAGACACTGTTACAATTAAACACCCACCTCTCAGCATTTCTCGTAAAGGCCCTCAAAATCTCATGGATTTAAATTCTAAATTTGAAATATATGTTGTAACACTATTGAATTAAATCGAGCCGCGTCGGTCGTCGATTGAAACACTACGGTTTAATTCCCTGATATAATAATGCTGTGACGATGTTTAGGTTGTCTATAGCTCCGTGGTCGAACACTAATTAAATCGGTATATTAATAAAATTAAAGAAAGAGAACTGTTGATGGCTGTTGATTCACACACGGTTTATTAAAATAACATATGTTAATTACATATACATACTCCAATTAAATGCTTTATATCAATGCACACTTGTGATATTAATATAAGTTATTTTATATTGTGTTAGACTGAGACTGCCAGTGTGTGGCTCTGACCGACTTGTGCGTGGGCGGAGGTGTTGTGCAGGTGGATCCCCTGCTTGAGTGTTGCTGTTTGAGATGACTGGCTGATACGCACAAAACAGGTTATATATGACATACCCCTTGCCGTTTGCTCCCAGCGTCAACAGTGTAAAAACTAACTAATAGAAAGAGTCCTGGCGACAGGGGTTGTGAAGGCTAGCTTCTTATTGGTATAGATAATTGGCATCTTTGCCAAATACTGCGTAGTTGTTACTTTAACAGGAAGAATGGTCTAAAAAATATATTTTACTGGTAAAATCCTTTTCACATTATTTCACATTTCTTCATGGATGAATCATAAAAAGATAATCTATATATATTATTTAAAGAAAAATTACCTTCATCCATGATTTTTTATAAACTTTAGATTGATCCAAACCAATATCATTTTAATGTCTATAAATATATGAATTTAAGATATAAACAAAGAATATCTGTGGTGGGGGGAATAATAATTAAGAATCGTGATAAAATTTGAATCTTTAAATAATTGGATGCAGAATATGATATCTGACAGTTTTACATATGGTCATTGTTTTTAAATAAACTCAATTTCTTCATTTTTTCCTGGCAGGCCTTTTAAAATTAAATTGTAAGATATTGGATGCTGTATCTGTGTCGTCACATTCTCCCTCTGCTACAGTCCATTCTTTCTTCCTCGTGTTGCGAAGCCATTATGATTCCCGTAGAATCTTGTAGAAGGCGTTAAAATTACACCTGATAGTATTGTTTTAAAATGTGGACGGAATATTGGACAAAACCCGATAAATAAATATATTTCTTATTCTGATAAAAGTATTGTATATATCATGTGGTGACCTGATGTCTAGGGTAAGGGGTCAGACTTCTATGCTGGCGCGGGTCATCCTAGCTCCCGGCACAGATTTATCTGATTACCAAACCCTTCTCACCTCTGACAAGTCGTGTATTATAACAACTTGTGAATGTGGGAATGCCAGGCCTCCACCGTGTTCGGATTCACGTAAACTGTAGGTCCTTCATTTCATCTCACAATCACTCTACCCTTACACATTACGTAAGTGCGTATAACCCAACGGTAGTAAGACCTTGCTAATAATAAAATATATCCTGTGTTTCCTCGACGCAAGGCAATGTCCGTTGAAAATAATAAGTTTAAAAATTAATCTAACGAGAGTAAAGTCTCTAGTCGGGTCCCAATAAATAAACACTTAATAATGAATTAAAACTAAATAAAATAAGAATCGACAGATCTACAATTTTTACAGTGTTTAGATATTATATTAGTTGTAAATGATCTCGCAAAATAGTAATTACATCTTAGTAATTGTAGCTTAGTAATTTTTAGTTGGAACAACATAAATATAATGGTAACGGTTGGACACAGAAAAAAAATCTTCAGTTGCCTTTAAAAATTAAAAATGGTGTTCGATTAATCAAAATAGAAAATATATATTTGTGAAGCGTTTGAAGATATTTCTAAAGATACATTCTCCATTAATTTACTTGTGAACTATTTTCAAAGGTATTTAGAAAATCAAGTACACTAATCATTTATCATGTAAATTATCTTTGATTAATTTGTGTTCTTATTTTCTTCCTATCAACTTGAATAAGAGGGCAAAAGAGTCAGCCTTGGGTTAAAGGAACATTGATTGTATTCATGTTGGTACAGTACATTCTAGTAATGGAATTTATAAGAAAGAGTAACATTAAAAAACTTGCGCAAAATTAATTTTAAATTAATAACCTCAAATAAGCTATTATTAAATAACACATTCATATAGAAACGGCCTATAAAATCGGATTCACTATGATATTTAAAATAGATTATACGGTTCACCATATATACTATCTCTCTCCTTTACGTATAAGAAGAGTCGTACATGCCTATTATCAATAATAAAATAAGAGAAACAAATTAATAATAAACATTGTTAAAGAATTCATAGTAGTAGTGTGGGGGGCACCATAGGGCAATATGACCTTGAACATGCCTGTAAATATCCTTGTGCTACAACATGTGTATGTCCTGTTGGTTTCCCCCCGGGCATTGATGATTGATTCCATTAGATAGTCGAAGATAGAGGACCATAACAAAGCAATTAACAACTTGACTAGGGTAAAAGGTTAAATTTCTATAACCTGTTCGTCAAAAGATAACCTATAGTACAGGTATTTAAAGGGGATATCAAACCCTTTCCTCTGACCGAATAAGTATTATTAGCACTGCGTCTTACTATCCGTGTGGGTTGTACGGAAGACCTACAGTTTTAACGTGGAATCCTAAAATCGGTGGAACATGACCATTAATTGTCGATCGTCGCTCAGAAAGTCTTTTTGTTGTGTTTTTTCCTGGAGGCATGTTGATTGTAGATCGGCGCTCAGGAAAGTTACTTTCCCCGCCACGTCCAAGACATACCGATTGCTATTTAATTATACACCCTAAAGATATATTGATTGATAATTGATGATTAATTGTCGATTATCTATGATTGAGAAGGTATCTAAGCGTAGACATTCAGCCCCCTCCCCTAAGCAGTGTTGATTTGTTATTTACCTCTTCCGCTAACGGTTCAAAACACTTTTCCCTCTTCAAATTCATATTATTTATGTCTATGAGTACTCTAAACAGACGACTCTGGCGATGGGTACTCTAGTGACGGCGTCGTGAAGGGTGTTGGCGGGGGTGGAAGGGTGGTGGAAGGGTGGTGTTGTAGGCCTGGGCAAGACGGCCACAACTTCCCCTTTGCGGGAAACTGTACACTTCACAATCCATATCACACAGGTAGGTCTACTCAATTCTCTCGTAGGGTATTACTTCATTGGGTTTTATCTTGTGAAAGGTAGAGTCGCAGAACTCTATGTAGCCTCGATCCTGTGGTACACCTCTGTCGTGGTTCACTACTTTGTAAATTACATGTCTATCACTCACATCCACACTGTGGATATTTTCTGTCGTCATATAAGCACACCCCGTAATAGTATGACCCACAAACGTTAAACTAATATAGCCGTTTCTAAGCATGGTTAGCGTACCTGACCTCTAAACGTGCTGGATGATTTGTAGGGTCTACACGTTGACGATACCCAACTGATTGACTCTTAAACGCGTTCAAAGTTCATAACGGTGTGTGAACCGGGTTTTACTCCGGTGCATGTAAATAACAGTTTTTCGTTATTAATCTCGCACACGTCTTCATCTGTTAGAGTACCGAAACGACAGGTTAAAAATACACAAAACTCGCCATCTAGATAGGCTATTAGGCGTCTCCTAAACTTTGTATCGACCGCTTTTAATTGATCCACCGAGTACATTTGGTCGACGATTATATCACTCAGTTTTAAGGTTGCAATATGTCAACAATATTTATCAACTGTTGGAACTTTTCCATCTTGATCCGCTCTACAAACCCTTATAAATAGACGACCAAGCGGGGGTGTCCTCCTTTATATCCCAGATCGATGTTAAATTGATGATTACATTGACCTACTGTAATAGTAGCTCGTTTTGTTATTCAACGATTCACAATAACAACTTCAGAGGGCAGGGTTTGATTTACCGTTCAGATACCAAACTACTACGCCCCTAATCAACAGGCATGGTCATGTTCAAGGGCATGCCAGGGGAATAACCAACAGGACAGGGTTTGTGATAACAACTCATCACTATACTATTATATATTTATATTTGCAATATCTGTGCTTTATTCACTGTCTACGCTAGAAATCTTCTGAATCTTCAATTACAATTAGCAATCATCAATAATTGGGAAGGGTTGAGGGGAGAGGAGTGTTTTGACCCGGGATGTGGATGTAGGGGAAGGGTTAAAAGTGTTTTGGGATGTGGTTATAGGGGAAAGGTTTGAAGGGGGAGGTGATTGTAGGGAAAGGGATTAAGGGAGGGGTTTATTTTGACCCGGGAGGTGGTTGAAGGGGAGGGTATTTTGAGCTGTTAGCGGAAGAGGGAAATGTGTTTTGATACGTTAGCGTAGGAGGGAATGGTGAAGTCACAAGAGTTTAACCCATTAGCAGAAGAGGGGAAAGTGTTTTGACACGTTAAAGGAAGAGGGAAAAGTGTTTTGAATTATTAACGGAAGAGGGAAATAGCAAATAAACACTGCTTAGGGGAGGGGGCGGAAGTCTACGCTAGAAACCTTCTCAATAATCGATAATCGACAATTAATCTTAATTATCAATCAACATGTCTTGAGGGTATATAATTAAATAGCAATCGACATGTCTTGAACGAGGTGGGGAACGAAACCTTCCTTAGCGCCGATCTAAAATCAACATGCCTCCGGGAAAAAAACAACAACAAGACTTCCTGAGCAACGATCGACAATTAATGGTCATGTTCAAGTTCATGCCTTCACCGTAGTTCAGATTCCACGTTAAATCTGTAGGTCCTCCGTATAACCCACACGGATAGTAAGACGCAGTGCTAATAATACTTATTTGATCAGAGTACAGGGTTTGATATCCCCTTCCATACCTGTACTATAGTAATCTTTTGACGAACAGGTTATAGAAATTTAACCTTGTACCCCTAGTTAAGTTGTTATTTGCTTTGTTATTGTCCTCTATTTTCGACAATCTAATGGAAGCAATCATCAATGCCCGGGGGAAAACCAACAGGACATACACATGTTGTTGTAGCTCAAGGATGTTTACAGGCATGTTCAAGGTCATATTGCCCTATGGTGCCCCCCCACACTACTCATAGTGGAAAAGATGATCATCCCATTTCCCTAAATAGCATGCGTGAAATAGTAAAAAGAGTTAATGAATGAAAAATGATTATCATGGTTAAACATTGACCATTACTTCTCACAGCAGATATTGTTTAATTTATTTGTTTTGTCACCACTTGTTGGTGATAGTTTTGCTCTCAATTTTAAATTTTTATAGGGACTTATGCTCTTCTTTTAAAGAAGGCAGAATTGATCTCTCTCTTTACTTTACACTGTAAGCCTGCAAAATCTCATCCCATAATTTTAATCTGTTTGGTTATGGTTGTATGGAATTTAAATATTGATATTTGACGCGTGATACGGCGCCAATTTTTTAAAATATTATACGGATTAATAATGAGATATTGCCTTCTGATAGAGCAGTATCTATAACGATATTGGGTTTTGAAATGATATGAGCATGCCTTACTGCGCTCTTGATCATGGTTATGTGATCAGAGCCTATCTGATCCTTATAATTATAAAATTAGAAATACTTTGGCTGCTGCAAACGTTTTATTTAACTGATTACACCGTCTGTACTGAATATATGATGGTATGATTTAGGGTTGTTTTTCTACAATATTATATGTTCCTTGTTCCGTGTACTGTGTAATATTATACTATCTGTAGATTGTGTTACTTCTTTATATTTTACCGGCACTCATATGAATTCATACGCACAAGTGGATTATATATGACCTACCCCTGGCTCTTGGACCCCTTGTCACCAGCGTCAAAACTAACTAATAGAAATACTCCTGGTGACAGATGTGAAGGTTTGCTTCCTATTGGGTAGAGGGAGCCAGTGAGTCACAAAGATTTTGCTAAATACTATGAAGTTGATCTTTTAAAGAAAAAAATGTTTCATGGCCAATAGATTGAAATTATTTTTGAAAAGTGCGTGACTCTTTATGGATGAAGTATTAAAATATGTTTTATAAATAGTTTAATCAAAGAAAAATACACTTCATCGATGACTTTTTTTAAAATCGATCGTCTGGTTCAAAAGTGATATAACTAAAAAAAACATATTTTGAGCTATTCATACCATTCGACTGTAAATTTTAAGCTATCTCTGGCTCAACAATGCATTAACTCGTATTTATTTTGTGAGTCAAGCAATATGAGATAAACTGCTTATAAAATATTTATAATATTGATTTTGCTTAGTTCAATACTGGTTTATTTCGAAATGTAGCGCTAATGAACTGAAACACATTGCTATAGCATCAATATTCAATACCATGCCATATCAAGATGTAACAGCTATGAACTTTGTACATCATGTGTTAAATCTAATATATTTCTAAATGTATCAGTTTATAACAATAGATCATTACTTAATAACAGATAGCGTGCATAATGATCTGAAAAAATAACATTATATTGGGAAAATATTATTCAATATTTTAGGTTTCTTTGTTAATTGTTTATTTTTGGTTTAGTCAATTATGAACTTCAAGCAAGCGTTAATATAATTAAATTCATTTAAATAGTTCTACTCTTTCTAAATGTTATTTAGTGGATAATACAGTACATTGAAAAGTAAGTGTTACATTGGTGCAATGATAGAAAAATAATATTCTCCAACTGAGTGCCATTGTTTAGTAAATTTTTATTAATATGGCTAGTCCTGGTGAATCAAGAAGTAGTTATATTGTGAGGTTAGACAGATCGCTTGGGATGAAGGTAAGGAAAAATTAATTATTACTAATATTTTTTTACTATTGAACATGATTTAATTGTAGATTAGTCCTGAAGCAATAATTATAGAAACTATTTCAATATATATTATTACTGATCTTAATTAACTGTTATGGTGTGAACAGTTTAGTTTAAAATGCGGACTATCCGTGAATTAAAGTGTTTTGTATGATTTTGCAAACTCTTTTGCAGACGTGGACTGATTCTTCTAATTTAGAGGAGTTTATAGATAATATTTCTATTATACTATCTACCAATAATGATCTGTATGGGAATTACCAACAGCTGATAACTGTGGTTCCTATAGGCCTATCTCAGTTTTTAATCTTTATTGAAGTTATAATTCTTTAGGCGCGTTATGAAAAAATGATGATAGTGAAATTTTAAGATGCGCGCGCATCACTGTAACACAAAAGTAACAGGTTGAAGTTAAACCGCTCATTAAGTCTCGAAAAAAAAAGCTACCAACAAAATAGAAATAAACCTCTGTTAGTCGCGCATGTTGGTACGCTCGTCGCCTCTGATCACTGTTTTCATATATATATATTTATCCACATGTTTCTAGTTTCTACATTCACATCACGTGTTTTAGTTTCATACAAGTGCGAATTATATATGTGCTAATAAATTATATTCAGTAGTGATTTAAATTGAATATTTTGATTAATATTATTTACTATTCGTAAATATTAGTGAAAAAAATTGTGCTTATAGACTTTTTCAAGTGCTACAATATAATTGAGGTTAACTATCCGTATGTATTATTTATTGATATAAATTAAAATATTATTATTTAACATAATTAATACTAAATATTATTAAGTTATTTTTTATTTTTTAATGATGCCAAAGAAGTATAACTTCTCACGCGCGTACATAAGTACACACACCCATTTTTCAATTAATTTTTTATTTTTATATATATTTTACTCCTTTAAATTTACTTTATAGGGGAGTCCTTTTTATCATATTCATTTTGCACCAGACAAAAAAGTATAGACCTGGTCTAATCTTTTAGTATACAAATAATACTTTTATCCAAAATTTTGATATCTAGTCCTACCTTAATAGTCTTGGGAAAAGGAAAAGAAACCAAACTATCCTAACTTAACTTTATCTAATTTAGTATAACACAAGTGCAAACAACTGTTTTTGTATTATTCTTTAAGGATGAGGCTGCACCAGATACACATTTGGACAACAATGGAGAAAAATCCCGTGACTATTCAGATATTGCTAAGAGACAACACATAATTGAATCAACTCATGGGGCAAGTACATCTCCTTTCATAAGTACTGCAAATCATCATACAAGTATATCAAATTTGGAATGTTCTAATGATTGCTACATCATTCAAGAGTGAGATGAACATTATGAGCACACAAATTTACAGGGCCACAATAAACATTCAAATATGAAGGACTCCTTTGAAAGAAATTTTAGTAAGGACTTAAGTGATTTGGATCACAACATTTCGGGTATTGACTCTGATGCTCTCAAGATGTATCGGATGACTCATCGTCCTCAGACGAATAATAATTCAATACTAATTTGGTTGATCAACCAAATAAGGTTCAAATTCGACCAAAAACATTTGACAACATTTCAAAAGAGCCAGTTATAAAAGAAAACTCTGAGAATGATTCAATAATTTATTTAAAATTGGGTTAGCAAATATAGAAAAATAACACTCAACTATTGAAAAGATGTAACATTTGAAACCTAGTACTGATGTATGCTTAGATGCAGGAACATCCAATCCCCATAAGAAGAGAAACAGAAATCCTGATCAGTGGGGGAAAATAAAAAATAAAATAAGAAGAAGAATTGTGGATAAAGCTATAGATCTGCAAGGGGGAAGGCAGTCCCTGCTAAAGAAGAATTGTGGATAAAGCTATAGATCTGCAAGTGGGAAGGCAGTCCCTGATAAAGAAGAATTGTGGATAAAGCTATAGATCTGCAAGTGGGAAGGCAGTCCCTGCTAAAGAAGAATTGTGGATAAAGCTATAGATCTGCAAGTGGGAAGGCAGTCCCTGCTAAAGAGATAAAACGTCCATGTGGAGAGAAGTGTCGACTTAAATGCTCACAACATATTAATGAGGCTAAACGTATTTAATAAGTTTTGATTGATACGAGATCTTACAAGGCAAAGAGATTTTGTACGTAAAAATACTAATGTCATAAAACCAAAATATTCAATGTACAACAATGATAGCAAACGATCCCTTAGCTATGCATTTTACTTACGTATACATAGAGACAGAATCTGTTTCTGCAAAACCTTTTTTATGTCAACGCTGGCTATAGGAAATTCTTTTGTTCCAACCACATTAAAAAAGGCTATTGCTTATGTAATCCCTAAGCTCCAACTAGAGGGATTCAATACATAAATATAAACAAAACCTACAGTTAAAGAAAAATAAAATGGAATATAGAGGAGCGCGTAGAGTGAATATACTAAAATTGTGAGTTATAAAGTGCTGGACATTTAGCATGTCCCCAGTGCACGCAACTCACTCTTGTGAGTAGCGGGAAACTACGGTCCACCTTCACAGGTTGCCTAACATATTAATATATAAAAAGGTCGAAGGCTAATCCCTCGCACCTTTTCTAGACATAGGGATAATATGGCGTATTTATGAAATAGAATAACTTCAAGTCTTAGAATCATTTAATTTATGCCAAACTTTATTAAATAATAAGCATATTATTTGAAGAGCATTTAATAATTCAGTTATATATTATATATATATATATATATATATATTATATATATATATATATATATATATATATATATATATATATATATATAATAGTCGTGAGTGACCAAGCCTTATCAACATAAATATATACTATCCAATAAAAACATTGTTCCATAAATATTTACTCTTTTCCTTCTAATCATTACGTTATTTATTATGTACCCAAAACATATTACGTAAATACAAATATTGATGCATAACATTAATTTAATATGATCATACGTAGTACAGTAAATGATCTCTCCTAACTAACACATTTTTGAACCTGTTGCGAAAATGCCACATGTTACTAAAAGTTTTAGTTCCATCAAAAATACCTAATGTCAATACCATTTAACTTTAACGCTAATAACCTACTAGCATACTTACAATAGCCTTCGCCTATGTCCTAAACAAGGATTATAGTACTATTATAAATATCGAGGATATTTCCTAACATTACCCCTTTAAGTTTTTTTTTGTCACTATTTTGGCACAAAATAGATATTAACAACACTATCCTAAAAATAACAATCGAGAAACTAGTAAAAAAATATAAAGTTAAGTTGATATATATAATAATCTAGTGCAATACTCCATTCTACTAATATTGAAAATCTCGGCACCATATTTCAAACACTTTCCCACCTTAATGTTTACCAAACCTAAAATGCCACATTTGCAATTGAGACGAAATAAAGTTAATTTTGAAATGTTTGACTTTCAATCATTATGGATAATATTGAAAAGTTCTGATCTAACAACACTCTCAAATTTTCATATTTACTACACTTATCTAACCTAAATACTACTGAGAAACAAATAAAGTTAATTGGTTGAGTATAAAGTTCGCGCATAATGCCTAATATCAATAACACAGAAAATGTCTGAATTTACAATACTCTCATTATAAAGTAAATCAAAGACGAAGATTTACGCAAATACTTTATAATTAAATTTGATAAAAAGATCTAAAAAGAATTTTGACTAGTTTACATAATTTACATTTAAACCGAAATTGGATTTTATTCTTACATTAACGTAATATGTCCGTTACGCCGACGCTTAGTCCTACATAGTCGCAGCCAAGTCCAAGAGTGACGTCTTCCTCGACGGATGGTCTTATATATGGCACACTCATCGAACAGGATAGGCACAAAGGAAGGGGGCGCGCCGGCAGAAGAACATTCTATATTATTCTGGCAAAGCCTGGCAGTTACCATCTTCTTCTCTTTTCTTGAAGTTGGGCGGATTGATCATGGTAGTGGTGGTGCCGGTCTCTAGTGGCGAAATGCGGAACTTGGCTCAGTCTTGGCAGTTGTTCGCTTGTGGTTTGTGTAGTCGGATGTTTGTTGCGCGAGGTGCTTGGCAAGATTAGTGGTATTGGGTAAGTGATGTTTATACTTGACTGTCCCCACTCTGTTAACTTGGAGCAATAATTACTACACTTAGAGTATAATAAAAGAAGAAGGAATAGATAAGTATTTTAAAAGAGGTAAAGAAGTGAGTAAGGATGGAAAGAATTCAGTTCGTGACCACATACAGTCATACCCTACCAAGGAATCACATTATTGCAGAGCTAAGAGCTCAAAAATGTATTTGGATGGTGATCTTAACTCGAGCAAAATGCATAGGCATTATAAATAAAAGTGTACGACTGAGGGTACCACGACTGCTAAGGAGAGCATGTATGGACATATTTTCCGTACTGAATTTAACCATTAATTCCATGTACCAAAAAAGGTCAGGGCAATTTGTGTGCTTCTTATCAAAATTGTGATAAAAAAGATAAAAAATAAATGGAAGAACAGTATGGACGTCCCTTAAAAAGAAAAGGTCCTTAACAGACAAGAAAAAGAAAGATATATAGGAGAAGCAAGAGCTAACGAAATTAAACTATGTTTGACACCGTGGAAAAGATAGGCTATTGATATTTAATGAAGTGGGAACTTGTGTCTATTTGTTTTTGAAGGAACTGGCCCATAAGAGAGACGTAGTGCTTGACACTGATAATTGCATGGCACAAAATAAAAATAAGTATTTGATGTGCCTCTACTTGTTCTGCACACAATCATCAGATAATTTTGTTAACTCGATTGTTCACAAATATCTTGTTGTGGGTCACACTCAGAATGAGGGTGACAGCATTCATACCACAATAAAGGAAGAAAAGAAAACTAAAAAAAGGTCCCATTTTTGTTCCATCAACATGGTGATTTGGGATCTTGGATGCTAAAGTTAAAGGGCATCATTATCAAGTCACAAAACTAGACTACACTGAAATTATTGATCTCAAGGACCTAACCGAACCAATCGGGAAAAACTTCGATATTAATACAGACGGTGAAAAAGTTGTATGGAACACATAAGAAAGCTAAAAGTAGACAGAATTAATCCGTACATGATACAATATACATATACATATAAAGAAGAGGGATTTTCAAAGAAAATTGATTTAAGGCCTAAAGTACGAGGAAGACCAAGCGTTTTTGCTTCCATTTTGAGGTCTGCTTTCACAGAAAAGCAAGAAATATTTCTTGTGCCAAAAAAAAAGAGACTTGATTAGTTTGTATACTTCAAAAGTAATCCCCAGAGTCTACTCGAGCTATTACGAGAGTTAGAAAGCTAAGGAAGACAACCAAATGAAGAAACGCAATTGAATATTGAAGAGGATTTTTAATCTAAAATTATTATTGTAAAATAAACTTACACTCATTTTAGATTTTTAGTTTATTTTTCATTTATTCAAAATAAATCTTTAAGGTTTTCATGTATAAACATGTTTGTATGAATAATAATTATCAACAAAATAAATTATTATTATTATAAAATTTATAAAGAAATGTGACTTTATTATGACAAAATCCCCACTCTTATTCAGTGTATCAATCAATCATAAGATCTAAATGTAACTTAAAAGGGTTTTATGGTAATTTTAATGTTGTGGAATTTATTTATTTATTTATTAAAGTCATTAAAACTCATTAACTAATCAAAATCCACAGCTTAGAACCACTCTCAGTACACTCAGTTAAATGCGTTAACATGTCTTCCAATTTAATCAAAAACACCTGAGTTAGTTTGTTCATTTTTAATCTAGTTATAAGGTATTTAAAAGATTTTTAAATGCTACAATAATAATATTTAGTAGCAATTTCTCTAATGGAATTCTTTGAAAATTTGGTTCTGAACCAAGCTAACTCTAAATAACTTTGGTAAATTTTAATTCATTACCAAGGTAAGTCAGAAAATATCACATACAAATATAAAACCACTATATTATACAATACTTTATACATAGCCCTTTTTAGAATTCTAAACCGATTATATTAAAAAAGAATAACATATTAAAGATTAAAAAAACTGATTTTTCATAGAGGTAGAAACTTTCAACTTGCAAAAACTCAAAATACACTTTTTTTAACTTATATGAGAGGGGTCCAAAACAATATCATTATAAGGTTAGTAGAGCAATTATTGTGTAGGGATGTCAGCTTAGTGGGCCATATTTATTTACCATCTGATGAGCATGTTTTGACAAAGGTTATATTAAGTTTCTTGTGGCTTTATTTTTGTATGGTTAATGTGATATATTTCGTCTGTAAATAAAAAGAATGGCTAGCCATCAGAATATCTTGAATATTTCGATTTTAAATAGGAATAGGAATTAAATAGGTAGGAAGAACAATTGGAAGGAAAATTTGGCCAAATATTTGAACCGTCGTTTCTCCTATCACGTAAAAAAAAGTACGATTGCTATTACATAATTACATAAGTTATAATTGATGAAGGATAGGAATGAAACTGCATCACAGAAATATATATAATAAGGTTAACAATTAGATTTATCAAAAAGCAAACAAAAATATATAAAATTACATATGAGTGAAAATATTTAAATTAATTATTTAACGATAACTGTATTCCGTTATCAAGGAATAAAAAATATGTTGGACGAATAGATTTTAACACTTTGTAAACAAGGAATTGACAGAAGTTATATAGAACATTTCGTTTAGTTTAACAACTCAGAAATATGGAAATTTGCTCTTGCTCGAATGAAGGAGCGTCTGTCACAAGTTGGCAACAGTAAAAAGGGATTAAGTTCTAGGCATTATACATAAGGACAATCTAGCCAGACTAATACCAGACTAATACCTGAGAGGTCTAATCATGAATGCTAGTCACACTTGAAAATATAAACATACCATCAAATCATATATTTTTAGAGTTGCTAAGAAGAATATTATTTAAGCTAGTATTAAGCAAGTAGTAAGCTTGTATTAACCCTCATGGGGAGTTACGAAAAATATAAGAATTATACCATATAAGAGGAAATTCCGTTTTACAAATAATTGATGGCTATCAATCAGGCATCTACACAGTATTTTATTATGGCTGGTCATTTCCTAAGAATACTGCCAGAGCAATCAATAGTAAATCTAGACATTTACCCATTTCCAGATCATACAATAGCTAGTACAGACTATCTTTGAACACTTAGATACATATGGCGTCTGAATGGGTCGAAACAAAGCATTATCCCCGCGGGCCATTACTTAACATTATTAGTATTCCCACAGGTTGCGTACCACAAATAGCTACAAAAAAAAAAGGGTGCAATCTTGACTGCAATCATTCATTGACCTAACTATGTGCAAGAAGAGAATGTTAAATGATATGACTGTAGCCATACAGAGATCCTAAACGGGATCAGACCAAATTTCATTATACACAACAGTAAATATAAGATTCTGCAGTAATACGATTACTAACAAATATTATGGTCTTAATCTTTATTATATTCTTATTCTGACCATTCAGTGCTTATTGGAAGTGTGTTTATATCGTCCAAACAACACTGTATATTTATAATAAGAATATCCTTAAAATTAAGGCCATAATATGGGTCGGTAATATTATAACACTAGGACCATATATTTAATGTAGTAAATAACCAAGTTGAGTATGATTTAAAATGTATGGGATCTGAAAACTAAATAAACTTTCAGACAAACCAGCACATTCCCCACAACCCTCTCCTTGGGCACGAGTAACCCCAGGCTTCCCACAACCCTCTCCCTGGGAACGATCCACCCCAGGCTTCCCACAACCCTCTCCCTGGGAACGATCCACCCCAGGCTTCCCACAACCCTCTCCCTGGGAACGATCCACCCAGGCTTCCCACAACCCTCTCCCTGGGAACGATCCACCCCAGGCTTCCCACAACCCTCTCCCTGGGAACGATCCACCCCAGGCTTCCCACAACCTTCTCCCTTGGTACAATCCACCCCAGGCTTCCCACAACCCTCTCCCTGGAACGATCCACCCCAGACTTCCCACAACCTTCTCCCTTGGTACATCCACCCCAGGCTTCCCACAACCTCTCCCTGGAACGATCCACCCCAGGCTTCCCACAACCTTCTCCTTGGTACAATCCACCCAGGCTTCCCACAACCTTCTCCTTTGGTACGATCCACCCTAGTCTTCCACAACCTTCTCCTTTGGTACGATCCACCCTAGTCTTCCCACAACCTTCTCCTTTGGTACAATCCACCCCAGGCTTCCCACAACCTTCTCCCTTGGTACAATCCATCCCAGGCTTCCCACAACCTTCTCCTTTGGTACGATCCACCCTAGTCTTCCCACAACCTTCTCCTTTGGTACGATCCACCCTAGTCTTCCCACAACCTTCTCATTTGGTACGATCCACCCTAGTCTTCCCACAACCTTCTCCTTTGGTACAATCCACCCCAGGCTTCTCACAACCTTCTCCTTTGGTACGATCCACCCTAGTCTTCCCACAACCTTCTCCTTTGGTACGATCCACCCTAGTCTTCCCACAACCTTCTCCTTTGGTACGATCCACCCTAGTCTTCCCACAACCTTCTCCTTTGGTACGATCCACCCTAGTCTTCCCACAACCTTCTCCTTTGGTACAATCCACCCCAGGCTTCCCACAACCTTCTCCCTTGGTACAATCCACCCCAGGCTTCCCACAACCCTCTCCCTGGGAACGATCCACCCCAGGCTTCCCACAACCTTCTCTCTGGATACGAGCCACCCCAGGCTTCCCACAACCTTCTCTTCGTATACGAGCTACCCCAGGCTTCCCACAACCTTCTCCTTTGGTACGATCCACCCTAGTCTTCCCACAACCTTCTCTCCGTATACGAGCCACCCCAGGCTTCCCACAACCTTCTCTCCGTATACGAGCCACCCCAGGCTTCCCACAACCTTCTCTCCGTATACGAGCCACCCCAGGCTTCCCACAACCTTCTCTCTTGGTATGATCCATCACAAGCTTCCCACAACCTTCTCTCCTTGGTACGAACCATCACAAGCTTCCCACAACCTTCTCCCTGGGTACGAGCCACCCCAGGCTTCCCTCAACCTTCTCTCCGTATACGAGCCACCCCAGGCTTCCCACAACCTTCTCTCTTGGTATGAGCCATCACAGGCTTCCCACAACCTTCTATCTTGGTACGATCCACCCAGCTTCCCACAAGCTTCTTTCTTGGTATGAGCCACCCCAGGCTTCCCACAACCTTCTCTCTTGGTATGAGCCACCCCAGGCTTCCCACAACCTTCTATCTTGGTACGAGCCACCCAGGCTTCCCACAACCTTCTCTTGGATACGAGCCACCCTGGGCTTCCCACAACCTTCTCTCTTGATATGAGCCATCACAGGCTTCCACAACCTTCTCTCCTGGTACGATCCACCCCAGGCTTCCCACAATCTTCTCCTGGGTACGAGCCACCCCAGGCTTCCCACAACCTTTTCCCTTGGTACGATTCACCCCGGGCTTCCCACAACCTTCTCTCTTGGTATGATCCACCCAGGCTTCCACAAGCTTCTTTCTTGGTACGATCCCCCCCGGGCTTCCCACAACCTTCTCTCTTGGTATGAGCCACCCCAGGCTTCCCACACCTTCTCCCTTGGTACGAGCCACCCCGGGCTTCCCACAACCATTTCCCTGGGAACGCACCAATCCTGCGGCGGCTCCTTAACTACTTTATTGGGTATTCTCTGTAACCTCCTCCCCTCTCCAATCTGGAGCTATCGTCCGACTCTAATATTTATAACATCTCACATAGTCGAGGAACCTTACATTTAGGGTTCAATATCTAATTCCAAACCCCCCCGGGGGGACCTTATGACAATCCCAGAGACCAAGTTTTAGTCAAGTCAGTAAAATATGTTTTGCTCCATCTCGAGATAAAGACAGACAAATGGAATTGTGAAAATCACCTTTTGGTTTTTAGGGTGTCATGAAACGACGACATTTATTAAACTATTGAATTCAATTTTTTTTTACAGTCACAGTACTTTCTCTCTGAGGTGTTGAGAGAAAGTTAAAATCCCCAAGATGAGTATTGTTCAGTAGATACATTTTGCACAAGGAAAATTTTAAATATGACTTATCTTATAAAGCAAGAGAACGAGACGATACTAATGCCAATGAGTTTGACTACTCGCAAAGTGAGTGTCCCTTCTCCTAACTTACCATGTGAACAATGATGGTACACCTTCCTTGAATCAAAGTGTAAGAAGGGGCCAGATCTACAGCAGCTTTCATATTTGACCAAGTAGTCAAAATACTAAATACGAAGACGTGTCCAATTATTTTTTTAATCAATGTAACAGGCGGACAAAATAAAAACCAAACGATGATGCCAGATATAAGACACTTGTTGGTGTCACCAGAATAACATAGCAGCAAGAGTGAATTGGAAGAAGATGGACTTTGAGACTAAAGGCTACATACGAGCTTGCAGAAGGAATAATACCTTAATGTACCCACCCCCTTTCTCTTGATTAGTAATCTTTACTGGACAAAATGTCTGGTGCTTTACACCAGTGAAGAACATTACGTTATGTTTAGGGTAGTAGTGATTATTTCAACACAACAAAAGTACACTAAGAAAACTTTAATTTTTTTGGAAAACATCAAACAGATATCCAAAGTGTTCTTCAGAAGAAGGAACTATTACAGCTTTCTCACTTATATCATTTTCAGAAATAAAAAAGGGCTTGCCATAATTTTTTAATATATCTTGTTAATAAAAAAAGTTATTGTATTTTATAAAAGAATCTATTTAGAGGTTAAATCAATCAGCATTTACATTGATAGGAATGAAAACTTTAATCCCGTGCATCTCCAAACATCCTATTGGTATGATTGCCCTTCTTCTAGCTACCGCCTCAATTGCTAAACTAATTCACCCGCATTTAAAATATCTGATTTGGTTTAAATTTATTTTGAGGTTCTCGTCTCCTAAAAAAAATATACATTTTCAAACTCGCCAAGAAGTAGTTAAGGAAATTCTTGTAAACTTTCTTCTTTTATATTTGAAAATATCCTCTATAGGGTTTTCTAATTTAAAGACATTTCTGATCACCCGGAGCTTATTTATTTATTACCTAAGTTTTCGGCTTCCCATTTCTTGGTGCTTCAGTTTAAAAATAAATTCATTTAATTTAAAAAATTATTTATTTTATGAAAAAATGGAGATAAAAGAATTTCCACAGCAAAGGTCCTAGAGCATTTTAATTTAAAATTTGGACCCTAAAGAGTTGTTTAAGTATTCTAAGAAATGTGTCAAAATTGGAAACATTGACAGAGATAAAATACCCTTTAAGTATTTAAAAAAATAGAAACGTAATTTTATGTATAATGTCAAATTGTGACAAGACTCAAATTTGATTCCAAATATTTAGAGCTATTTTAATGAAAATTGCTACTTCCTTTCTTTTCAGTTATCAACTATTAATTATAGATGTATAGCGATAACTCCACACCACCCTTCCTCCCAAACACACCCGGCATTGCCAAAACCGGGATCTGGTTAACATGTTGCGTCAAAATCCATACTAGTTTTGAATATTTTACTTACGATAACAATAGTCTAATTCGTCTTTCCAAAGGTATCAAAGAAAATAAATACTTTCACATAATTGCTGCAAAGCAAAGTGCTAAATATAAACAAACTATTTGTAATTAATCTTATAAAATATATAGGTTGACTTTAAGACAGTTAACCCAAGAGTAATTTTTATGCTTTATTAGTCAACCATTTCTTTAAATTTAGAGACTTATAAAGTGTGTATAGAAATAATTATTTAACTGTAATTGTAATTAAATGTATAATGTTTATTTATTTAATGCATTCGAATCTTTAGGGTTAATATAATTTAATTTTCCACCTTAGAATGAACTGAACAATTAAAGGTTTGGAGGCACAAATAAATTCAAAATACATTTAATTTGGTCTGCAAAGTATGTATATATGTATACACGTGTTTATTTAGTCTTATGTATGCATGGAAGTTTGTATCTAGTGTGCATATACTTACGGTGAGGCATAATAGTGTCATATACATATGCATATACTTCTGGCGTGGTATATTGTAACCCTAACTCTAAATTTAGAGGGGCACAAATACATGAAAAAAATATTATTTAATGTTATAAAAAAGGGGTAAATAAACAAATAGGTGTGAGCAGTGTGAATTACTGATTTTACAAATGCTGGGTACATAATACCTCCCCAGAACACGCAACTTAATCCTAGATGCGGGAAAACTACGGTCCTCCTTCAATATATATAAATATTATCTGGATAGGATAAATTTGAAAGTAAATTTGGATACCTGGATAGTGTACTTTCCTAAAACTTGGGATAACATAATATTAAAAGATTGCAAGTCAAAAAGGAAAATAGTAAGTTTATTAAATGTATTCAAAATCTTAACAATATAAAGAAATTTAACTTTGTTTCTCATAGATACAATTACAATAATGACCTTGAATATGCACAACAATAAATATCGCCATTTCCCAAAAGGAAATCATTTCAAACAAATTTAACTGTTTTATAGTTAAATACCATAAAAAAAATCACGCAATACAAAATTAATTTATAATGCATAGCATTATTAAATTTGAATATTATTATAAATAATATAATAGATAATTTCTCTCAAATAAGACATTACCGAATTAAATATATAACAAATTTCACAAGTTAAGTAATATAAAAGTTAATTATCTATTTATTAATACCAAACATACCGCATAACATTCCTAATTTGTAAATGTTCAGACATAATGTTATTCATGAACTCTCTCAAGTAAATCCCTAACAAACTATTCTGAAATATAATTCCCAAGTTAGGTAGTTTAAAGTAAATTCCATATTTATAAAATTTCAAGTATAAAGCATAACATTACTAAATTTTGAATGCTCTGACATAATGTTAATTACGAACTCTCCCAAATAAATCTTAACAAACTAATTATGAAATATAATTCGTAAGTTAGGTAATTTACAGTTAAATCAATGTTCAAAAGAATGAATAATACTACAGGATTAAATAATTTATATTTTAAATTAAAAGAATGGCCGAAATAGAATTTGGAATAGTTACAAGATATTATTATGCTGAAATTGAATTTCTACTTACATTTTATATAAGTCTTTTGAAGCCTCTGCTTCGTCTTACTACATCAACGCCCAGTCCAAGAGTGCAGTATATTTTCATGGCCGGTCTTTTATACGGTCCACAAAACTCGTAGAACAGGAGAGACGGGATCTAAAGGGGTGGGGATCACAGAGTTTAACACAAAAAAAGGAGGTGCGTGACACTGGAAAAGTCTATATTATTCTGGAAACGTCTGGCCTTTACTGGCCTCTTCTACTCTTGTCATGTCGTTGGGCGTCATTGGGCCTGGTGGCGGTCTCTAGCGCGAGGTTCGATTCTTGGCCCAGAGCTAGCAGTTGTTCGCGGGCTGTTAATGTGGCCAGTCGTGTTGTTATTAGTGGTGCATAGTCTGGACGGTGAGATTGGGTAAGTGTAGCTTTTTGTCGACTTGCCCATTTTATTTAACTTGTAGCTAAACTTTGCTACAATATTACGTGTCATATACATATACTTCTGTCGAGGTATAATACGTGTCATATACATATACATATAATTCCGGCGAGGTATAATAATGTCATATACATATACGTCATGCGAGGTATAATACGTATCATATACATATACTTCAGGCGTGTTATAATGGTGTCATATACATATACTTCCTGCGAGGTATAATACGTATCATATACATATGCATATACTTCTGGCGAGGTATAATACGTGTCATATACATATACATATACTTCTGGCGAGGTATAATATGTATCATATACATATATATACATGATACATATATATGTATTATATACATATATATACATATACTTCCAGTGAGTAATAATAGTGTCATATACATATACTCCCGGTGAGTAATAATAGTATCATATACATATACGTATACTTCCTGCGAGGTATAATACGTGTCATATACATAAACATATACTTCCTTCGAGGTATAATACGTATCATATACATATACTTCCGGCGAAGTATAATACGTATCATATACATATACATATAATTCCGGCGAGGTATAATACGTGTCATATTGTAACTTACCCCCCCTTATTATCCCACTTAAAATAATAGACAGAGGTGAGCACAAAGGAGTTATAATTTTACTATCAAAGAAACTTCGTACAACTCAATGGGGGAGTGACACTTAGGAATAACAATGGTAACCATAAGCCAGAAGGCCTGGAAGGCACAAAGGACGCCGCCAGGGCCTGAAGGGCATTACAACAATAATTAACATCAGATGGCTCCTTAGATACAAACGCCCTCCAAAATTGCGTCCTCAGAGAACAGCATAAAGGTCAAACGAATTGGTCTCCAGATTCATAATAATAAAACATAAAGAAAATAGTCAATCGACAACATGAGTATAGAGACAACCCCTTCTCATGATCCGTACCATAGAGTGAGTCAACAGCTCACGCCCCTTAACTAAGAATGACATTGACGATATGCTAATATTTCAATTGTAAAAAGATTAAGTGTACATAAGAATGCCTAAAGGCTTTAAGAGCAAATAAGATGTCCTCAGAAATATAAGTCCTGGGTGGCCCGCGGCCCCACATTTAACAAATACAAATAAATAGACCAGCAAAACTACAATGAACTAGCCTAACATTAACACCTAACATGGCGTCCATATAATTATTAATTTACCCGCCGGCTTGCGGCCCCACATTTGACCAACCTTGGTAGGAAACAAGGAGCAAATACAAACAATCCCCAGACATCATAGATACCTAAATTATCAGAGGAGACCAAAATCTGTAAAGTAAACATTGCCTTAAGGGCTGACGTAATAGATCGTTACAAACAATATTAGACGCAGATATAAATTGAATTTCGAAAGAAGGTAGATTAAAGCCAATTTGAATTTAGAATATATCGTCGAGCCTACAAAGTTAAGCTATTTACCTCGAAAGCCCAGAGTGTAATGTGTGTCCTTCCTCTGGGTTTCAACCATTATATACACTGTGATAAACATGTATTCTCAGAGAGCAGAACAAACAAAGGCGAGGGGTGTTCGAGAATGATCTCTAGAACCAATAGACGTAGTTTGTACGTCGAAATATAGTCCATAAAGTTTCATCCGCAATGCATCATGGCGGTGCGCGCAGAATTATGATCACATGTTTCTTGTCCAATTAGGAGGAGAGGTGGGGGGGCAGCCCAACCACATGGTCAGCGATGAGATTCAAACCTCGGCTAGTTGGATATAGTAATGATGAGCGTCTTGAGCGTATCGTAGAGGAGTCAGCACGAGTCAACTTGGCTAAGTTGGTGAGTGTTATTATTTTTCTATGTGACGTAACAAGGTTACAATATACATATACACATACTTCCTGGGAGGTATTATACATATCATATACATATTCATATACATATACATATACTTCCGAAGAGGTATAGTACGTGACATATACATATACATATATACTACTTGTGAGGTATAATACATATCATATAAATATAAATATAGTTCCAGTGAGGAATAATAGTATCATATACATATCATAGCTGGTATGATTCCTCAGTACACTACGTCACACCACGAGATAGTATTTTGATGCTCATTAACATACTTTCCACTTCAGTATGATTTACCGTTATTCTCCGCCCACCCCACCCCCACTCCCCCTGACCTCATTTCCCTGTCTTCCGCTACAGCCCTTCCCCCCTACAGCCCCCTCCGCGCTATCACCCCCTCGACTACCAACCCTTGACATGTTGGTTCTTGATGATTAATTATTAATGATTGTTAATTAATTATTGTTTATTGATTATTGTTAATTGATTTTTGGTTAGGATCGAGGTGTTGGATTTATATTCATTGATTAGGGCATTGTGGTTTATTTGTTGGAGCAGCAGGCATCCATGGCTAGCCCTGTGCTGTTTGAGAACTTTCCTCTTCAGTTGTAGCCACCCGACTGATGGCCAAAGGCCTCCCTCCCTTCCTCCCTCCTCTGACTACCGGTCATTCACTTGTTGGACAAAGGAATCCTCCCCACTCAGCCGGTCATTACCGTGTTGTTCATCAACCCCCATCCGGGGTAATGAACCAGTCATTAACCTCTACACATTGAGGAGTCGTTTCCTTGTATCGACGGGAATAGATAGCGACACACTTACAGTGTCATTCAGACCTACCGTTTGCGAAGAACCGCTATATCGTGCACCAAGGAAAGCTGACATGTCTACATGCTCAGATTGCAACGCCAACTGGTTGACACAGGATTAAAACCTGATATTCTTATTTATTATGAAAAAAAACTTCCACATATGATTTTTCCTGTTAAAATCAAGCTCTGTTTCATGCAATAGTGAAATAAGTGCTACACCACCTCTGAAATTACAAAGCTAATGCGCAGTAAGTGTAAGAATTTAAATAGTATCTATATCGAATATGAAACAAGTATTTAGCTTAGCATTACTCGTAGCTGAAAGTTCTGGGTTCAAATCTGGACAGAAGGGTGTTCTTATATAGTCCAATAGCATTATCTTAAAGAAATAAAAGTTACCATATCTACTCTCACATATTTATACGCCGTAATAATCAAGTAGGTTTGTGTCTGTCCATTTTGCACCACCGTTTGCTAAACCAGACTTATTCATTCTGCACCAACCTATTAATACCTATAAATAGCACCGATATTGTAGTATTATTTTATAAATGTTGGCCGAAAAAAGTTTCTTTGTATAAAAAATAGACTCTACATATAATCAGTTTTTTTCCAACGAATCCAATATGCATAGATGGAGAGTGAAAAACTACTCCCAGGTCTATAACAACACTCGCTCATTATACTAAATGGAAAGTCTACTAGAAAAACATCCCTGAATATTAATTAAAACCAATAATAGCCGTGTACAGCAAACACAGAGTCGCCCATCGTTCTACAGGTCTAATATGTATCACCAAAAAAAAAGAAGAATGAAGCCTGAAAAAATAGATTTACTAAGCTAATGTATCTCAATTTGTCAGAAAATATAGATTGCTGAGGGATCTAACCCAGAACTTCCCATAACTATTATCAAAACCGAAAACTCAAACTTAATTGCATAGTGAGCGGGTACACACATTTATCACAGCGTTTACTACCCGCTCTGATTATGTGCTTAGATACTAATTACGCTATAGGAAATTTTGAACCTGCATATGCCTAGATGATGAGTGAAAAAACTATTTGAAGGCCTGTGACAGCACTCACTCTCTTCTCTGCTCACACACACACACGGTGTTCCACTATCCATGAACGAAGCGTTGACAAGGCACATCCATAACCGTCGACGGATAGAAGGTGTATGATAGATAACGGTATTTAAAAATACCTAGTAAGGTTTGCGCATGCGCAAAATCACATTTCATTCATTTAGGTCATTATAGGGGCAAGCCCTTTGAGATGGGTAAATAAATAGAACCCAAATCATCACATTCATTCATTTCAATATGTACTTGGATCACCTACACATCAAGATGAGTGTTGACGGTTTGGAAAATTGGATAAATTCAGTTAGGTTTGAAAATCTATTTGTATATTTTGATAGCTACTATTTTTACTTATTACATCTTGGTGTACACCGGAATTCTATTCTTCTTTGTTAGATGATGAGCCCATGCCGCTTGGTGAGACGGCGCAACCTTTGTGTCCCAATAGCCTGGACCAGTTGCTGTACTTTATAGAAGACGGGATTTGCAGAACTGATGGCGACTGGTCCAGGGTAATTAGCGGCCTACGATAGACTTACCAGTGTTTATTATTTCCTGTAAATGGTAATTAATAAGTATTTATTTAATTTCAGATTACTGGGATCCATACGGGCTGGTGGAGGGCTTGTGGGTAGCGTAGTGACGGGCGTGCCGATGTCTGCCTAGCCGGAGGCGACCCCATTGGTCTGTGCCAGGCACGACGTCGCTGGCGTCCACAGGCAAGCCCCCGTCGACCTCACAACACCCCTTGGCAATCTCTCAAAGTCACCCCTCATGCCTGCGTCCCTCTACGATGGTGGAAATGCGCCCCCCGCTATTTGGAGTGATTTGGACACGATCGACCACCTAATATGTAAGTACCGTCTACAAGTAACCATACTATAGCCAATAGCTTGAAAAAGACTATATGTATCCTGTCTCTTTCTAACTACCATTATTTTGCTGTCATACCAAAACCTCTTTTCAGCTGCTAGTTCTGGTAAGGTTGTTGTAAACTTGTCCACTTTTGGAATAACAGAGCGCGTTTAACTGCAGTTAGAGCAGAGAAAATGTAATCATATATATATACCTGTATTAAAATAAACAGGGGGAAACAATATTGTTGCTTTAACGATTATTAAAAAAATCCTACTTAATTTAGCGTTACGTCATACTACCCGTTCAATTTATACGTTTAAAATCCTACTCTAGGGTCAATTCCCCCCTGGCATAAGCAAAATGCTTGCTGGCTTAGTCTTTAATAACTATAAATAACTGCGCAGAAAGGTATTTTGTACATGTTCCAGTAACGGATTTAAAAGGTCCCGGGTTCATTTCCCGTATTCGTGAGAAATTATGAGGAACTTGAAATTATTTTAAATTAATATGTTGATACATTTTTAAATATGAAACTATATACGTTGACAAAATATATAGCATTTACACTAATCAAATTAGTCACTTAAACAGCAACAAGAAATATAATGTTCGCAAAAATATTTTGATACAATAATATATTTAAATTTTTACGAAATATATCTTAAGTAATAAAATTATGAAAATCTTGAAATTATTTTAAATTAATATGCTGATAAAATTCTTGTTCGAATCCCGGTTGCCAACACGTTTACAATGTGCTCGATCAAATATTCAACCAACACTATAGTGCGTCTGCATAGTAAACTATGGGTCCTTGGTTAATTTGCTGTACAAGACATTCACAGACAGAAAATTGTAATTGTCATTTTTAGACTCTTATTAAATTCACGTTTACAATGTGATCGATCAAATATTTATTTTCACCAAGAGTAAACTTGATTCTGTCCACCTTCATTTATGACGTGTTTAAGAGGATGTGCCAACAGCTAGCGCAGAAAGTCTGTTTCGAACATTAATAAGGTTTTAAGTGTAGAGATATTTCTTGCAGTTAGCCAAGAGTAATTTTATTGTTGATTTAGCTGAACATTAAAGTGAGAGAGAGAGCCTATATGTATGCAGTGCCAAGGAGACTGGTTCGAATCCAAACAGGGGCTAAAAATGAGAGTTTATCCGCCCTGGACTAAATTTTTGTGGTTGCACAAAAATACGTGCATTTTTGTAACAGTGCTTACTTTGACATGTGCTTTGGTGTTATAGCTCAAATGGAGGCGAGAAATGGCGGCACGGTACTCCCACCACCATACCACACCACAGGAGCCCAAGTTGTATTGCGGGAGAAGGTGATCGTGGTTGTCCCGCAACCTGTTGAGCCAGCTAGTGTGGGACAGTCTTCGGCACCTCAACCGGGATTAAGTGGCCCGGTAAATCAGGTAGGTGGGGTATTATCAAATGGCGTCTCTCTTCGTATCGTAGAAATGAGGATTAAGCAGTTTAGGTGTTTCTTTTATTCTGATAGAAAATTACCGTACATCTTGGTGCTCCAGCAAGCGATCGTGACGCATTAAGGAGGCTTGAAGAACAAATTACTAATTTGCTCAATCGGCTGCAGGACCATGGAGTTATTGCCGATGAACAAGTCGGCTTACTTTTGAATATCACGGAATCTACGCTGAACCCTGTGTATGTCTCATTTAGGTGAGCAGATCAAGTAGACAATCGATCCATGCTTGATGACGTAAGTCGAGTATTGCTAAGTAAAATTTTTTTTTAGTACGGCACCACTGTACTTTAAACTCAGCCATTTTAAGGAGCCTTGCGCGAATGGACGTTATTGTGATAAACACTCTCCCCCTAGCACATATAGCCGTAAAAACTATGGGATCATTACGATTCAAAATGGCGACACACCTTTGTCTTGACTGTGCCTTGGTTGTCACCAAAGTATATGTGATAATTAAAGAGAACCAGGATTCATGGATGTGAACACCTTTTAACAAATCAAAATTAGCCATTTTATTCAAAAACTCAAAGCAGAAGAATTATGCCGTGATGCCCGTGTGAATCTTTAGAAATGTGTTAGTTGACCTGGTGTCTAGGGGTAAGGTGTCAGACTTCTGTGCTGGCGGCCGGGGTTCAATCCTCGTCCCGGCACAGATTTATCTGATTTCCAAACCCTTCCTACATCTCTGACAAGACATCTTGTGAATGTGTGGAATCCCAGGCCGCCACCGTGGTTCGGATTCCACGTTAAACTGTAGGTCCTTCATCTCATCTCACAATCACCCTACCATTACACATTAGCGTAAGTGCGTATAACCCGAACGGTTAGTAAGACGCGGTGCTAATAATTTAGAGTGTTGGAATAACTAACTGAAACAATTTCATACATACCTCTCCGAATACAAAATCACAGTGTACAGGGAACGTCGGGGGAGACAGGTCCTATATGAGGGTCCTACTCTCTCCGAACATTCCTTTAAAAGGGCTACCTTAATTTGTATTTTCACGACGATCAGGAAAACAATTTTTATGTAATAGCATCCTTAACAGCTGCATTTAAGTGTGGTACTTTTGCCGTGATTACCGTGTGCCATTCAGTAATAAGAATGCGAACAAGTGCGAGTCCGCGTGCAAAAAGAGCTACGCTAAAGCGGTTTGTAGCGGAGGCCAATTTGTGGTCTGCAAAGACTGTGGGCGTTAGTTCACAAACCAGATGTGATTTGATAACCATAAACGTCCCGGCTTTTGCAGAGGTCACAGGTCAGTCCGTGATGTCAAAATGTTTGCGAGGTCTGTGGTCAATTTTTCAGTTTGGAAAGATCTAATTATTCACATAGGTGTTAAGAGATATTTTGTAGAGTATACGATTCATATCGTCCTTTTGCTCATTTCTGTTATATAAAGCAGGCCCCATTTAATCCATTACTGGAAAAGAGCAATTTCATGTTTGTATTCTATGATTTTGAATGCAGACAAGAAACGCTTCTTCAAGGTGCGGTAGGCACGTACTTGCACGAACCTAACCTATGTGTTGTGCAGACGTGTTGCAAGACCGGCGTTCATATATATGAAAATGACCATCATTACATGGAATGTGGGGGCGATAAGAATCGCATATTCAAGGGCGATACCACAAGGGACCAATTTTTTGAATTTTTAAAGAAATGAAAGCAACAAAATTTAAGGATATTACTCTCCTAGGACATAATGCAAACTCCTGTGATGGACATTTTATTTTAAGATATATGATGGAGGTAAAAAAATGGACTCTTGAACTTATAATGAACGGTGGGAAAATCATGTCCATGCGTTACGGCCTGCTCCACTTTATTGACTCGCTAAACTTTCTCCCGATGTCGTTGTCCAAATTTCCCAAAATGGTTGGCTTGGATGAGTCATTGGCCAGCGGACATTTCCCCATTTTTTCAATAAAAAATAAAACTTGGGGTATAGGGGTCCCTTGCCACCAAAGGAGAACTACGGCATTGGTGATATGTCAGTTGGAGGAAAGGATCACTTTGAGAAGTGGTATGATGCGTTGGTAAAATAAAATTATGTCTTTGATTTTAAACGCGAGATGGAACTGTATTGTGTGAAATATGTAGAGATCCTACGGAAGGCCTGTCTTAAATTTAGAGACATACTCATGGAGAAAGCAAAGGTGGGACCTTTCAGAGAGGCGTGTACGATACCTGGAGCGGCACTATTCGTTTAACGCTGAAGTCATCTTAAGGAGAATACTATCGGTATTATCCCTAACGGTGGCTATCGGTGTTCAGACCAACAGTGGCACATCGCTGTACAATCGCTCTGCTGGGAGGCCCATCAACGCTCTGTCTCTATTCTTCATGCGAGTAACGGTCATGTGGAATATGTGTTATGGTGACGTCTTTCATTTCTGGGGCTGTTATTCGCATGGGTGCCCTCTCTGTTACCCTTACAGGACCACCTCCGTCAAAAATAGTCCCCACGAGACCACGGAGACGCTATGAAGCGTCCATGGCTTGTTTGTAAAAGTTTAATAATGCCGGTTACACGGTCGTAGAGATGTGGGAGTGCATGTTTAATGCGATGAAACGCACAGACAAGGACTTGCAGCAATTTGTACTCCAGCACGAGGTGTATACCAAGGAGCCTCTCAGCCCCATGGATGCATTCTTTGGCGGCCGTACAAATTGTATCAAACTCTTCCACCAAGAAGACCTTTCTTGTTGGGAGAAGAACAAGTACTTGGATGTGTGTTCAATGTATCCTTACGTTTGCAATACAAAAATTAGCTCCCCAGCCACCTCAAAGCTCACTTGGAACCAAATTGTCCGTCTATAGATCAAGTAGAAGGCATAGCCAAAGTTACAGTGACGCCTCCGCGGGATTTATTTATGCCCATATTGCCTACACGGATGCACGACAAGTTAATGTTCATCTTTTGCAGGAAATGTGGGGTGGAGGAGAACCAAAGCGCATGTTGGCACAACGACATAAAGATCGCTGGTTGACAGGCGTCTGTGTGATTGACGAGATCCGGAAAGCCGTTGAAAAAGGCTACACCGTTGAAGCAGTACATGAAGTGTGGGAGTACGATGTATCTGTTTACGATCGTCAGACACGTTCTGGAGGTATTTTTCACGGGTACATTGATACTTTTTTGAAAATTAAACAAGAAGCCAGTGGATGGCCAAAGTGGTGTACCTCACAAGAGGAAAAGTTAGCTTATATTCAAAATTATGAGGAAAGGGAAGGGGTAAAACTCGATTTCGACTCTGTTTGTAAAAACCCTGGTCTCCGCACTCGGGCAAAACTTTTTTTAAATTCACTATGGGGAAAGTTTGAGCAAAGACCAGATTTGCCGTACGTATTCATTGTTAACGACTATCAGGGCATCCAAAGAACGTGATGGATCCGTTTATCACCGTGGATAGCGTCATTGATGTAATAGATGTGGTTAAGTTCCTTAATAACAAATATGCGTGTGACGCGTTGCGTCCTAATCCTAACACGAATGTGGTGGTGACATGCTACACGACTGCTATGTTATTATTATTAGCACCGCGTCTTACTACCCGTTCGGGTTATACGCACTTACGCTAATGTGTAATGGTAGGGTGATTGTGAGATGAAATGGAGGACTTACAGTTTAACGTGGAATACGAACGAACCACGGTGGAGGCCTGGCATTCCCCACATTCACAGATGGACTGCTATGGCTTGGTTGCACTTATAGAGTATCTTTGAAAAATTGGTTGACCACATTTTTGCTTCACGATAAAGATATCGTTCTATTCACGGAACACCCCGGTGATTGGAGTTCACCAACCGGATACTTTTTAGGTGACCTCACTTACGAACTTAAAGATTACGGTCCGGGAAGCTACATTAGCGCCTTTGTATCTGGCGGTCTCAAGAATAACGCGTACCGAGTTTGTGTTGGTGGTGACCCTGTCAAAATAAAAACGTTATGCAAGGATTTCTGGATCATCATAAACTATTCCCTTTTGCAGACTAATGTCTACCGGCTCGTGTACACCAAACGTCGGATAACCGATTATTTTAATACGTTGCCGTTTGGGTATCAGAGTCCTTGTAAACGCACTCGCCACGACTAAATGGTGATATTTAAACGGGCTGAATATTCATCTTTTTTTCTTTCACTCTAGATAATTCCACTTACATACTATTTTTCAAAGATTTGAGATTTTTTTCATATTATTTATGAATGAATAAAAGCTTATTTTTTTTATTTATTTTGTGCACCTGGGTTACTTTTAATATTTTTTTATTTGCCAGTACAATTCTCCACCTACCTGATTTTTTCTAGTCAATTAGTTTGTATATATTTTAATTCTAGTCAAATATAATAAACTCCTTGTTATTATATTTAATTCAAATATAGTCAAATATTATAATCTGTTTGTAAATATATTTATTCTCTTTTAAATTGAATCCATCTCTATGTATATATCATATTTAGTATCGAGGCCACTATTCCCCTATGTATAAATATATATATATATATTGTAAATATTCTCAGTATATTTTTCATCATTGTTAAAGCTGTTATGGCTGTTATGTTTATGCTAATAAATATATATTGTAATTATTCACAGAATACTTTACACTGTGATTATAATTTTCACGATTTAAATAAATATTGTAAAAACTGTTATGTTTGTGATTTAACGTCTACACCCACACCTCCCTACTATCCTATAAATAGAAGCTCAATAGCTTGTAAGCTCAGTCTGAAACATTATGGACAAGTTGAAACATCCATTTTTGGGCATCATAAGCGGCCCTCCCGGCTGTGGAATGTCAAATTTTTTAGCAGACTTTATCCGTCCCTTGGACACAATGTGTGACGTTAAATTTGATAAAATCAAATGGTATTATGCTTTATAGCAGCCGGATTTGAACAAGCGTGGAAAGTCCCCGCGTCATATTCTGTAAGGGTTTGCTGGAAATGGATGACATCTGTAATGACTCTCCACAGCTGAATATCCTGGACGATTTGATGCGTGAAGCCAACGAAGTGGTCGTCAATCTTTTGACCAAAGGATGCCATCATCAAAATATTAGCGTTATGTACCTTACACAAAAATAATCCACCAGGCAAGGGCCAAAGAGACATTTCCTTAAACGCACATTATATCGTGCTTTTAAATAATCCCAGGGATAAAGCTCAGAATCAACACTTTGCACGTCAAGTATGTCTAAAATCCCCGTGTTTTACAAGAGGCTTACACTAATGTTATAAGTACTCCTCACGAGTATATATTGTTTGATTTTAAACAGGTACACAAAATGGTTCAGATATAGAACCCACAAAATGGCTTCTGCAGCGTGTACTTACAACTCAAAAGCTATAAAATCACCGAGATAATTTCATAACCATGAATCTCAAATTGCTTAAGCAGGCCCCTCTGCTACGTGTGATGTATCGCATGAACCCACAGCAACGTGTCGCCTTGATGAAAACGTCCGACAAGAAACTCGTTGACTCTGTTTGCGAGTGTGCCTACAACATTTTAAAAGGGTGGGTGTCGTTGAAAAATGCGTAGAAGATAAAGTTACGTGCACATAAGCAGGTGTTGCGCAAGCTGGTCAAAGAGGAGAGTGCTGGAAGAAGAAGAGACGACTAATCGTTCAGAAAGAAGGAACGTTCTTGCCCTTACTTTTAGCCCCTTTAATCAGCAGTATCTTTGTTTCTTATTCAACAAGTAAATAATGGAACACACGAAAAGATGAAATTGATGTCCCCGGAAACATTACACCGTTACGAGAAACACTACCAACAAGTTACATCGGCCACAAATCTAGTGGTCTCAGAGTTGGACAAGGAAATGGAAAAAATCTTCGCTTCAAAACTTGACAAGTCTAAATGGACTTTATACCAACAAGTGCTACAGCGCTATCTGCGCTTTAGTCAACACCCTCTGCCTTCTGAAAATACCTCCACTGCCACCACACCACCACCACCACCACCCCTGAAATGTATGTACTTCCCATCCCTGTTGTGACTAAATACTGTACCAGCACAGGCACATAAAAAAGATGAATGGAGAATTGAATACTCATGATACGCCTCTCCGTGGATCCAATATTGTGGATTTATTCAACGATCTGGTTAAAGTAAAAGACACAGCGAACAATCAGGGTGGCTAGAGATTCTCACTGCGCTGCAAAATATAAACATTCCAAAAGAACTTATTGTAAATCCGAAACTTTGGCCCCCATTAGAGATCCTACGCCCGACCACAATCACTTACACCATCGCAATGCCCTATGAACTAAGAAGAAGAAAAAACCTAAGAGGTGGACGAAACACGGTGGCTGCTGGTCCGAGCTTAATGGCCCGTTTAGCCGATATCTACTACGACCCTTCTCATCCTGCAGGGCTTAAGGGGTGGCGTTGCTCATAAAGGCGTCCAAGAAAGATCCCAGAAAAGTACGAGAGTGGCTTCGTGCGCAGGACGCTTATACCCTACACTAACGGTGCTAAAAATGTTTCCACGCAACAAGTACGTGGTGTCAAACATTGGCTATCCTGGAAAGCCGATCTCAACGATATGCGAAGTCTCATAAAATACAAAGACGGTGCAGTGTACTTGCTCACCGTCATTGACATTTTTAGCAAGATGACCTGGGCAAGGAGACTTCCATCCAAGACGGGGACCTTGTGAGAGACGCCTTTCGGGACATTTTCAAATAAAGCGGCCTTAAATCTCTAAGTATACAGAGGTACAAGGGGAAAGAAGTCAAGGTACTTCTAGTCTGAAAATTTCTCAAGCAAGAAGGTGTGTATTACTACACCACTCATAATTCGGACGTGAAGGCAAGCATCGTAAAACCATTCAATAGAACTCTGAAAGGACGCATGTGGTGCTACATTACCAAAAATAACACGTATCGATATGTGGACGTCCTCCAATATCTAGTAGACGCTTACAACGGCGCCGAACATTCCAGTATCAAGATGGCGCCTACCGACGTTTCAGGAACTAATGTGCTTCAGGTCAGAGAGAATCTGTAAGGCAAAAGGCGTCCAAACTCGAAGCCGAAAATAAAAATCGGTGACACGGTGTGTATAAGCAAATCCAAAATGCTGTCAGAAAAGAGCTACGAAAGCAATTGGAGCTAAGAGATTTTTCAAGTCAACAGTGTCGTGTTGCGACAACCTGTCTTCTACAGACTCTCCGATCTTGATGGCGAAGAGGTGGAGGGGACTTTTACAAACCTGAATTACAACGCGTACGTCTTCCCGAAACTTTTAAAGTTGATCATATACTACGTGTCAAGGGTAAAGGCGGCAGAAAGAAAGTGTATGTGCAGTGGAAAGGTTACCCCCCAAGTTTAATTCTTTAATTCTGGCCAGTTACGTCAGCGCCTTGCCATGAAGAACCAGTTATTCATCACTTTGCTGAGTGACAGCTCTATGGGATATTTTCCGAAAAATACCCTCACGTATTTCACCACACAACTTCCTTACCGTCTTACACTCGAAGGCCGGTGGGAAGTCGCTCTGGCTGAATTTCAATATCCTTGTTTTTTGACCACCGTGCTCGGGGGCTAAAATATTGTATGGTACAACTGGGTGGACGCTAAAGAAGTGGAACAAATATTCAAGGATCATATCCCTGCTGAAACTACAGTTTTATCCATGAATTGATCTAACTCTAAACAACGCATAGGCTCCGTAGTTGTATTCAAGTACACAAACCCCAACAAAAAAGGGGAAGTTATCTTTTTCACCAAATATACAGCTGCTGACTCTATCAAACCAACTAAGTCTACAGCTCGTTTTCGATCCTCTGCCTAATCTGATCAAAGTCCCAAAGTCACTGTACGCCGCCAATATTCTATTAGGCTTGCCCTCGCAAATGTACATCTACACGGATATCGTCGATCCTCAGCCCATATGCGACAATGTGGCACCGCTGTTACGTATCGTTGGTATCAAAAACATAAACGATCTCTACGGCATACATAAGACAGTTAGCTATGACCCGTTGTACTACATGCCTGTGCTTAGAAGGGAAATTGAAAGCTTGGAAATCAATATAAGAACAGACACGGGTGAACATGTACCATTTCGAGTTTGGAAAAGTGTGAATGAAAATTCATTGTCGACTCTGCTCAACATGAACTGTCCCTACCCAAGATACTACGTCAACGAGGCTGGAACCTGAATATCTTCGATATACCACGGTGTTCCCTATCAAAGAGGGCATGGGATAGGAAGTTTTTCAGTGGCCTTTTCAAAAGCGTCATACCGTTGCTGAGAAGCGGCGCTAAAGCAATTGGAAACCAGGCGCTTCATACGGGTATCGACGTGCTCTTCGACGTTGCCAATCAATGGCTTCCTTTCAAAGAGGCCCTACGTTAACGTGTTAGCGAAGCTGGAACAAACTGAAACGCAAGGCTGAACAGAAGATAAACATGTTGTTGACCAGCTCCGGCTATGAAGGGCGTCCTAAGAAGCAAGGACGTCAGTCTTCTATCGTCACCCGACGTATATAATCAAGAAAGAAGCTGTAGATATTTTCAGTTGAAATGTCGTTTCTACACCCTCAGTCCTGCGAGTGTTCCAGCAGTGAACTCAATCTATTTTCCGTGCCAACCACCCAAACTAGTCTTGAAAGTGGACATCGGCTCAGTACAAACCTCTTTCTTCCTCAATAATGATTCATCCATATAATTTTCCGTTACTATACAAGGCGAGTTCTATATCGATCTATCCCAGACTATGCTCTATCTAGGGCTGCCATCTTGACACCCGATGGTGTCGCTTTCACCAGATGGATCAGATCGCTCCCGTAAACAATTGGTTGCATTCACTATTCACACAGGTGGATGTGTTTTTAAACACAAAACTTGTCTCACCGCCTAGAAACACGTATGCTTAGAGAGCGTACATTGAGACGCTGCTCAATTACAACAGTGCAGCCAAACAAACGCATTTGACTTGTGTTCTGTGGTTCGCAGACAGCCCCGTAAGCTTTGAGGAGGCTAACGCGAGCAACAAGGGATTTGAGGCCCGTCGCAGTCTCACCACAAAGTAAGACGGTTGATCTTTTTGGGTATCTACACAGTGACGTGTTTAACCAAGAGGAATACCTTTAGAACAGCACCGAACTCAGAGTAAAGTTGGTCCGTAACCGTGACGGATTTAGTCTTATGGCCTTCCCTGAACTCCCTCACTTTAAGGTTCACATCGCTGAAGCCGGTCTACTAGTGCAACGTGTCAAAGTAGCAGCTTCTATACTGTTGGCACATGCCAAAGCATTAAGCGCCAATCCCGCAAAGTGTCCCCTGTCCCGTGTGGAAGTAAACACACTCACTACTCCTATGGGCGTGCAAGGGAAACAGTTGACAACGTATTCACCGGACAGTTACCCAAACGGTGCATTGTTGGATTTGTATCAAATGCGGCGTTCAATGGAGAAGCAAACCAGAACCCGTTCAACTTTCAAACTTATGGCATGAACCATTTCTCGCTGTACGTGGATGGGGAACATGTATCGTAGAAAAAGTAACAGCCGATTTTTCAAACGAACACTATATCATGTCCTACCACACACTGTTTTCTGGAACGGGTATCCATTTCATGAACGAAGTTAGTGACATCACACGAGAAGCCTTCCCTAAGGAATATCATCTCATGGCTTTCGATCTCACACCTAATCTGTCAGGCCATATGACATCGCATTGGAATTTGACGAAGCACGGCTCTCTGAGCATCGAACTGAGCCTCACCCGGGCTCTCACCGAAACCGTAAACTGTATCGTGTACGGGGAGTTTGCCAACATCATCACCATTGACAAGGACTGAAACGTCGTGTCCGATTATGAAAGTTAATATAAACGGCTTCCCGCCCCTTACCCCATAATTTAAGTCATTGTGGATTTCTAGAGCTTCGTCGACGATAACAAAGAGTTTTTCTTCAAGTAACTGAGAGTTTTATCTGTATACGGAATATTACTTCAATATTGGGTGTTAAAACCCCCATACGCTATCGAGGAACTATCCACCGATGCCAAAAGAAAGCCGACTATAAAGTCAACAATCTGCACGGTATTCCTTGGGATAGAGGTGATGTGGATTACATCCTACTCGAATCCCTCATCTCCGGTGCCACAACGCGTGCAGAAACCGTCTACGTCAACGGGATGGGAAAGAAAAAGTTTCTAGTCAAATACGCGTCTACACCCATTGTAATATGTATGACAGAATGGTTCGTCACTGAAAACACTTAAATTGGGCCGCACCATGTGCATGGCATATAGTTCTTTATGGAATTTCTGTTCAGCCTCTATCGTCTGGGGACTTCGAGATTGGATGATTGAAGATGACACGAACACCATAAGACGTGCGCTGAAAACAAACCCGTGTTTCGTTCTGCACGTTTAGGTATTTTCCCTGCTGATCAACTGCCAGCAAGAATAGCTCGACTTGCCGCTCTAGTCATCAACACCGATCCACACACAAAGCCTGGGACGCATTGGATCACCATCTTTATCGACAAGAACGACTTTGGAGAATACTTTGAATGTTATGATTTTCCGCCCCGTATAAAGTCACATTTGACGTTTATACGCCAAAACACTTTTCGCACGTTCCATAACAAGCTACATCTTCAAAGCATCGCCTCAGACGTTTGTGGCCATTACTGTCTCATGTACCTTCTCTACCGTGCCCAGAACATTCCTATGAAAACCTTCCAAAGCCTATTCTCACCCACCAATCATACAGCCAATGACGCTAAGGTGGTGAGATATTACAATAGGTTTTTCAAGACTGCAGGGGCATGCCGCCATTCAAGAGGCCGTGTCCAAGCGGCGTGTGCCTATAAAATAGGCGTCCCAGCGACGTGCCGCCTTTAACCACTAATCAGCATGGAAGGTCAAGACGTTTGAGGCAGAGAAGTAAATCTGTTGAAGCCACTCGCCATCACCAGTATTTTCAACACGTTGTTCCTGCTGGACGGAGTCGACGCCAATCGAGTCATCGTCGGCATGAGCGTCAAGAACAACTTTACGTCCTATGTCCAGCTAAAAAAGTGCGGAGGCAACTGTGTGGTGTTTAACCGTATAGAGTGGCAAGAACTGGGCGGCTACAAGTCTTTCATGTCAAAGTTTTTCACCAACACGCAACCTCCTCAGAAGATTAGTCTGACTAATCATGATAATCTCTCTGAGACGCATATGTGCTGACCATATGGCCGTCATCTGTGTGAAACAAGACGCCAGAATCAAACGGGTCGCCTATCTAGCACCTCGCTGAGCCATATTTGTGAGGTGTGGGACCTCATCGACGTCGCCATCGACCGACGGGATATGTGTTCGACACCCGTCGCCCACTATTGCAACGATTTGATCGACACACTCGTCGTGGTTGTATGCAACACACTAACAGAATCGGTGGATGTCATCGACCTAGAACAGCCTACGGTGGAAACTACTCACATCAAAAACCTGGATCTTATCAGCGCTACCTACTATACACGTAAAGTCATCGGTTTGGACTATTACATGCTGGATTGTGAACTAAAAACAATTTTACTAACGCATTTAATAGACACTGTTCAAAAACGTATGAACGAATATATGAGACCTTCATGTAAAAATGTATAATTGTGACATCTTTAATGTTTAATAAATATATATATATATTTGTAATATCAGTGTTTTATTTACTGTTTGTCCCTTACGAGTCCCAACTTGTCTGGTCTGCCTCCAACCTGGTGCCAGGGAAAACCTGTTGCCCGGACAATGATATCAATATCTATTCTTGTCTCAACTCGTCTTGTCAGGCCGACAAACTGGCGCCAGGGAAAACCCAAGGGGATTGCGACACACTGACCTAGTTCACGATCTATTCTTGTCTCGTGAGCCATCAAGCTGACGCTAGGGAAAACTCCCGTTGCCCGGTGCAATGACCCTATATATATTCTTGTCTCAACTAGTCTTGTCGGGCTGATATACAGGCGCCAGATTTGCGACACATACCTCTAAGGAAGGGGGGTCTCGAGGGAGGGGAACCATTTTTCATACTCTACCCCCGAAAGCCATAGCGCGAGGTGTGTGCTGGGCAGTCCTGTAGTGTCTTGTGGTAGAGGATCCAATGTTCATTCAACATAAAGACAACCATAGCACGAGGCTCGTGCCACAGCCTCATGCCGAAAACGTCATGAACCGTTTGCTCACCCCAATCAATGAATAAATACTCCAACACCTCAATCCTAACCAATAATTAATTAACAATAATCAATTAACAATCCATAATTAAAAGGTCGTCACGAGAGGTTCGTTCCGGTACATTCCGACAGGGCCTTGTGACCGAAGAACCAATGTTAATTCAACATAAGACAGCTAGGTTCTAATAAACAAACCAATGAATTAAACTCCAATAACTCAACCCTAACCAAAAATCAATTAAGAATAATTAATTAAAATCATTAATAATTAATCAATAAGAACCAACATGTCCGGGGTTGGAAGCTAGGGGGTAATAGGGGAGGGTTCTGTATGGGGGGAGGGGTTGTAGCGGAGGACAGGGAAATGAGTTCAGGTGGTGTGGGAGTGGCGTGGGGGGAATAAAGGTAAATCATACGGATGTGGAAAGTATGTTAATTAGCATCACAATACTATTCGTGTGTGAAGTAGGTACTGCTGGAATCATACCAGCTACTACAATACATATATTCGGTGAGGTTATACGGTAATATACAATACTATACGTCCTGGGAATACATCATCAGCTATACATAACTTCTCGGTATAATACGTATTTACATTACATATATTGCGGTATAATAGTGTATATACATATATTCCCGGATATACTTATAACATATACATATACTTCCGCGAGGAATAGAACGTATCATACACATATACATATACTTCTGTGAGGTATAATACGTGTTGTATACATGTACATATACTTGCGGCGAGTATAATAATGTAATATACATAAAATTCCTGGAGGTATTATACTTATCATATATGTATATACATATACTTCCGGGACTATCAAAGTTACATATACATATACTTCCTGGGAGGTATAATATGTATCATATAAATATATTACCGATGAGGTATAATAAGTGTCATATACATATACATATTCTTCCGTAAGGTATAATACGTATAATATACATATACTTCCAGCAATATGTAATACGTATCATATACACATACACATACTTCTGGTGAGGTATAATTAGTATCAGACACATATACTTCCGGCGGGGTATAATACGTGTCATATACACATACATATACTTGCTGTGAGGTAAAATACGTGTCCTATAAATATACTTCTGGCGAGGTATAATAGTGTCATATACATATACATATACTTCCTGTGAGGTATAATAGTGTCATATACATATACATATACTTCCTGTGAGGTAATAATAGTGTCATATACATATACACATACTTCCTGTGAGGTATAATAGTGTCATATACATATACACATACTTCCTGTGAGGTATAATAGTGTCATATACCTATACATATACATCCTGTGAGGTATAATAGTGTCATATACATATACACATACTTCCTGTGAGGTATAATAGTGTCATATACATATACACATACTTCCTGTGAGGTATAATAGTGTCATATACATATACACATACTTCCTGTGAGGTATAATAGTGTCATATACATATACACATACTTCCTGTGAGGTATAATAGTGTCATATACATATACACATACTTCCTGTAAGGTATAATAGTGTCATAGACATATACACATACTTCCTGTGAGGTATAATAGTGTCATATACATACATAATATACTTCCTGTTAGGTATAATAGTGTCATATACATATACACATACTTCCTGTTAGGTATAATAGTGTCATAGACATATACACATACTTCCTGTGAGGTATAATAGTGTCATATACATATACATATACTTCCTGTTAGGTATAATAGTGTCATATACATATACACATACTTCCTGTTAGGTATAATAGTGTCATATACATATACACATACTTCCTGTGAGGTATAATAGTGTCATATACATATACACATACTTCCTGTGAGGTATAATAGTGTCATATACATATACACATACTTCCTGTGAGGTATAATAGTGTCATATACATATACACATACTTCCTGTGAGGTATAATAGTGTCATATACATATACACATACTTCCTGTTAGGTATAATAGTGTCATAGACATATACACATACTTCCTGTGAGGTATAATAGTGTCATATACATATACATATACTTCCTGTTAGGTATAATAGTGTCATATACATATACACATACTTCCTGTGAGGTATAATAGTGTCATATACATATACACATACTTCCTGTGAGGTATAATAGTGTCTATATACATATAACATACTTCCTGTGAGGTATAATAGTGTCATATACATATACATATACTTCCTGTTAGGTATAATAGTGTCATATACATATACACATACTTCCTGTGAGGTATAATAGTGTCATATACATATACACATACTTCCTGTGAGGTATAATAGTGTCATATACATATACACATACTTCCTGTGAGGTATAATAGTGTCATATACATATACACATACTTCCTGTGAGGTATAATAGTGTCATAGACATATGCATATACTTTCGGCGAGTAATAATAGTGTCATAAATACACTTTCTGCAAGGTATAATACGTATCATATATATACATATACTTCCTTCGAGGTATAATATTCTCATATACATATACATATACGTCCAGCGAGGTATAATACGTATCATATACATATGCAGATACTACCGGCGAGGTATAATACGTGTCATTTACATATGCATATACTTCTTGCGAGGTATAATAGTGTCTATATATACATATACTTCCAGTGAAGTATAATACGTATCATTTACATATGCATATACTACCGTTGAGGTATAATACGTGTCATATACATATACATATATGTCTGGTGTGTTATAATAGTATCATATACATATACATATACTTCCAGCTAGGTATAATACTTATCATATACATATACTTCCGGCGAGGTATAATACATATCATATACATATACTTCCGGCAAGATTATATTACATGTTATATACACATACATTTAACTCAACAGTGTTTTAAATCTATTTCAGTAATGTATTTTTATTGAAATCTTTATTACAAACCATAACATTATTTCTACACTGAAGCTGTTCACTGTATTTAAGTTATATATTACATTTAAATGCCTTTTTTAATAATCTATGTTTCCGCTACTATCAACTATCACTATATTGAATAATATATGGGTGAATACCACGTTGAGTAACAAACACAGGACCTCTATCCTGAGTGATGATTTCTTATTTGTGAGTTATACACGTTGATGTTGCATTATTTACAGGATATCTGGTTAATACTTACATAAAGTAAGTTATAGGAAATATGACGGATATGAGGTAGGTGGAGAATAGGAAACCATTAAGTACATATTATTACATGTTATATCCAGCTGGAATTCAATTCCTGACCTTCTCTTACCAACAAACCAAATAATATGAGACTGATGCCTTATTCTGCGTGCCCATTATTGTGGGCATTTCCATGATATAATAGAACCAACCCGTATGATCTAAAGCACTATTCCAATGTTGGGAAGATCGTGGTTCGAATCTCAGTCAGCTGTACTGAGGGTGGTTTTACCAATCTCCCTCCACGCAAATACGTTTACACTTCCTCTAAATATAATCTTCCTCCTCTAAGACAATAGTGTAATTAGCATATAAGCGTAAACCCATATTGGGTTGCTAAAACACCAAAATAAGATATAACCAAGCCATTGCCAAACAACGTCTGAATGTTAGTAATTAAATACTTGTGTTTCCTTTATGATATAATATTGTGTAGCTTTGTGGTCTTGGGGAAAGTTCTCGTCTCAGGACCCGATGTTCGTGGGTTCGAACCCAGCTGGAGTTAGCTAATTTCTCTGTAGCACAACCTCCATAGGAGGGGTAGTAAGGCCGCCGGTCCCGTGTCATTTGTGGCGTATGAAATAACTCTGGAAGGTACGGGGAAATTGGTAGGTTCTTTCACTCTCGCTCATAGATATTATCTTGTGCTGTTATTATTAGTTGGTTCAGAAAGTGCACGTAAAATACCTCAAATAAATATGAGTGTACTTTTACCATGCATACTTTATAAGCTACGCCATCAGTCTTCATTTAGATATACATCATTTATCATTTTGCCCGAATCACTCTTTTCCAGTCATTAATCACAAGAATACGTATTATGAAGTAATAATTAAAACATAGTAAGAGCCGTACAGTAATCCCATTTATTGTCAAAATACTCTCAATTCTACTCATATAAATCACTCATAATAAATAAGCTTTTATTTTATTATTAGAACATATAATTATTACACAGTTAATTAAAATATTTCGGAAACAAAACCTTATGCTTACATTGAAAAATGATAAAGGCAAAATAATAATTTAACATCTAGTTGGCGGAGACTTTCCCGTCTAAACGAAACAACATTAAATTTTATATTATATACCTACATTGTAGGACTAGTTGACAATTTAAAAGATGGATCGGTTGGAGGTACTCGAAATAAGCCGTGGACACACCTCGCCATCTTACCATGAGAGGTATTTTTACACTCCCTGTCACGTGACGGGTCATCAATCTTCATTTGTTTCCCGCTGGAGATTAGTCTTTATAAAGACGACTGGCACTGTGTTGATGTGTTACTCTTCCCTTGACTGCTGAGAAGGAGGATTCAACGAGTGCATGTCCCTGTACACTTTTAAAAACCTAAGAGGGCTAGGAATGTCTTGGTGAGATCCATTAGCCATGGAGGTGGTTTTTGCCGCTATCGGAAACCTGTAGAGATTGCTGTGTTGAAGAGGGGAACACTGACATTCTTCATTTCATTTAGTTGCTTTCTAACCATTTGTCTTGTGTTGACGAAGGATATTACTAAAAAAAAATGTTTTCTTTTGACCAGAGACTTGTTGTATGCCAGTTAAACTAAATTGGCATATTATTACCTAATTCTGAAGTTCTGAACATGGTTGCTTTTTAAACCAAAATTAAAAACAACCTCTTCCCAATTAAAATATAATATCAGCAATACCCTATGCCTTTTAGAGAATAAACTTGAATGCTTTTAGGGTACAGCTTTAAGGGCACCCATGTGGGTTTTCAAAATAGAGGGTGGATTGGAGTTCCATATGAAATATGTGTGTTCCCCACCCATCCTTGAGGGAAAAATTCAGGAATTTAACCTTGTGGGAAGAGATTTTAGAGCATCTGAACATAATTATGAGCTAATTATATGAATATCAAAAGAGAATTTTCACATAAAAAAAGAATTCTGAAAAATTAACAAAAAATAAAATGTAATTGTGGCTGAACCCACTGAAAAGAAACATTATATTTATCCCAAATTTATTGAACAGAACAAAATGAAAATAAAGTTGTTAAAGAGGGAATGGGGGGAAATCAACATGTTATCAGTTTTATCTGCTAGCTCGGATATTTATGATTCAGAGTTGTTAATAGTAAATTGCAGCCAAATTCCAAACAAACAATTTAATATTTTCATAAAAAATAACAAAAAAAGTAAGTATTGCAAATAAATAAGGGGGCTTAATACCCATGTATAGCCTATAAGAGGAGCTGAACCCCTATTAACACCTATGTATAACTTATAAGGGGGTATGAAGCCCCTCTATCACCCCCTTATGTGCACTCATGTATACGACTATAATAACCCACATATATACGGTATTTATATATAAATGATATCCTCAAATCACAATTGTATCTTCCCATATCTTACATAATTATTTACATACCACAATCGACACGGACCAACCAACGGCTTTACTTCCCCTCCGAAGAAAGTTGTGCTACGGTTTGTTATCGCTCAAGGAAAGTCTATCGACCCCGGCTGGGTTTAAACCCACGAACACAGGTCAAGAAACGAGCACTTTGCCCCAAGACCATTGAGGACGACTATGATGTATAGGGCCTTAGAGTCAATATAATAAGCTGGGTTAAGTTGCTACAAGGTGGCACCACATGTTTTTATGGAAATTAAGTCAACCCCACATCTATGTGTCATGCAACTGACGCTGGAAATTGTTTTTATTAGAGATTAGGATATCAGATTATTGGGATTTATGCAATTGAGTTAACCATATTAAAAAAAGTGTTCAGGCTACTTCACTCTGATTAATTTACTGATTATATAACAGCACCCACGTGAAACACATGTCGAGCCTCCAACTTATATAAGTTTTAAAATATCTTTGTACACGTGAAGTCCTGAGACCACCTTGAAGGGTATCACTGGTTTGGGGGTACCTTCCAACCCCACGGATCTCAGTGGAGGAGCCCCGATCCGAACTATACTTTGCAAACTTTATATTGAAACTTATTTAAAACAACTTTAAAATGTCTATCTGGTTTAGCCATTCTTAAAAATAATTAATAATAAATGTTACGTGACCTGAAAATAGCATTTGAAAACAAAATGCCTAAAAATAAACGAGGTATTTTGATCAAAACCCTCAAAATCATGGTTTCCACTGCCTTACTGTACTAACCGGGTTTTAAAAGCAAATACCACGCTATACACATTATACTGGGATTATGTAAGACCTAGAATGGGGTAGCTTGTAAATAGGTAGTTATAATGTTACAGTTCAATCTTCCTTGGTAAGCTGAGTGTAAACCAATTATTATAGAAGTAATTAATACCAAGGGAAAATTAGTTTATATCAGATCCGTCCAAATGTTATATTTTTATATTAAATAGCTATATATGCATCAGAGAAAAATAAATCATGTATTATTGTATATTTTACAAACTAAGCCTAATCTTATAATATGTTGTTTCAAACTTATTTTTAATATTACTACACATGCATATTTTTACTAATTATATTGTCAGAGTCACTTCTGACAAGAAAATGTCAGCGGCCGCGCTTCTAATGAAGAAAGGAAATATGTCCAAAAACCCAAATTATTCAGGAGGGACGAAAAACTAGTTTGCAGTTTTTTGGTGATTAAAAATATATGCAAAGCGTTATAAACTATTTTTAGTGACATATTATTTTAATTTCAATCATAATATCCGCCTTAACTATAATTAAGGTCATTTAGGAACAAAATTTAAGTGATAGAATTGTTACCTTTTTTGCATTAAATGTTGTGTGGTAAATAAAGGTAGTAACAAAAATTGAAGCATATTTTTTTATTTTACAGTTTGATTTGCTTGTAATTATAAGTGAACATGGTTGAGTCATTTATCTTCATCTAGGTTGCCGCTATTTGTAACAGGACATGTTATAAAATCCGATCTTCTCTTTGGTCACGTAAACCAGAGATTTCTTTATTTCCTTCATTTTTGCAGAATTGATATTGTAAGCCTGTTTGTCTGGAAGTTGAAGTTTGGGCTCCGTGTTTCTTAATATGTATGTGTCAACCATAATTCCTCTTATAGAAATGCTGCATTGTATTTCAAAGGGAGCAACAGAGTAGAACCACAGCCCATGGTATTTTGAAAGTTCAAAAGATATTTTTGTCTCCATTGACTTCTTTTCCATAAGAGTCATTTCTGAGGCAAGTTTTCTTATAAAACTTGGGCCACCAAGCTTGGTAGTCCATGATTGCTTCTGTTTTTATTTCATCTACAGAAAATTTATCTTTAATCTTTGATGATGTTTTAATTAAGTCAACCACTTCCGGAATGATGTATCTCTTCTTCATTCTCAGTTTCCTTCTAATGATGCTGAAATCCTTATCAGCAGGTATAAAAGAGTGTCCTATAATCGGAAAAAGTATTATTATTTTCATAAATCTTTTTGTTTCACAGAAATCCATCAAAAGTCACACACGTGAATTATTTTTATTTTGGCCTGTGCAGTTGTCAGCAAATATTTAAATATTTTTAACATCGGGCTTGATTTTATTTTCAATGTACCAGTTCAACAAAAACATATTTAATTCGATCCTTTACCACCATATACTAAATGATAAACAAAAATCTCATTTTACGAGATCCCAGATCATGAATTCTAAAACATTCACAGTGAGTTGCTGTAGATAATACAGATCTTGAAAGTGAATGCATGGGAGTGAAATATTTGCCATGTAGTCCATGCACAAACCATCTGAGCTGCTATCTGTCTCACAAATTTTTGTAGTTTCCTGCAAGGTAATGTAGAACTTTTTCGCCCGGCATTTATGGACAATACCTCTGCAACTGCAACTTGATTGGCCCTTTGGTTAAGAACGAGATTATTTATTTTGTTACCAAGCTCCTCACAAGTTATGCATGCAACTTTAACTGGTCGACCAAATCCTAGATTGTAGTATTATCTGAAATACTGCCAGAAAAACTCATAAAAACAAACTGATACCCCTTGGCAAGAACTTGTAACAGAAAGTCTTTTTCCTTTTTAATAAACGTCTCGTACATGGATTTAATGTTTAAGTTAGCTGCCAGAATATGTTTTTCAATCCCTGTATAGTGTGAAACATTTGTTGGATATCTTTCAATGTGGGCAGCATTTTTGCAATTAATGATCCTGGAATAGCATTTCCATATGTTTTTACCTTGAGTATCAGTTGGGTTCTCACTAAGCTGCGAAGATGACTAGGCCTATAGCACTGTTTTGTGTACAGCCGTATGTTTGAATAAAGGGCTTTTTACATACCTCTGTCCAAATTCCATTGTGTACAATATGGTACCTTACAGTGAATGCCTTAGGTTTGGAATTTGTTGCAGAGTGCGTTGGCCTTAGTCTCTCCACATAGTATGTCTGCATTAGTGACTGTAAGTAAAAACCTGTTCAATTTTCGACAGTATATTATGGGAGGTCTATAAATAGCTTTTTTTTTGGTGGGGGGGTATCAACATTTCTGGAGTAGTACCACTCTATGGGATTTGAATTTATGAAATATTCTGGTCTAGCGCTACTTAAAATTACTTTTAGAGGCAATCTCTTTTTCGAAAATTTGCTGGAGTAGGACTACTCTAGATAGCCTCTAGGATTATACAACTTTAAAATAAATGGTAAGGAACTTAACACAGACTTTCTCGTTATATTGTTTAAAAATGGAGATATTTACTCAAAATTCGTAATATAATATACATTAGCGAACCCATGAACTAATTTCACTGTACATACGTAAAACATTTCTTGACTCACGGCTTTAAATGTAATAATTTTATATTTAAATAATTAACGTCCTCATTTATATATTTGGACTAATAAAAAATATTGATTGGGTTCCCAAGCGTCAAAACTTTGTAATACAATCTTTACTTTCGGTTAAAATTTTTGCTATTTTATTAGGTGATGCACATCTTATGGTTATCGCATTGCTATTAAATTTCTCTTTTATAAATTTTTATCAATGAAATAGGTAATTATTGACTATTAAGTCTAAAATGAGAGAGATAGATCATTGCTGTACCAGGGGAGAATCTTCATGATAGAGGTGCATGGGAGGGAGCGCGCGCCCCCTTCAAAAATCAAACCAATTAAATCAACGTTAAAGTCACTACTAGTTTTATTGTCACGTAATACTATCTCACTAACCAGATTTCATTTTTAGATAGTTATTGGTAATATTATTAAATTATTAATATACGGTAATAATTATAAATAATTAAGACAATTATATTAAGTATTAAAGTGGTGAAAATGGGCATTGATGAAATTACCCAAATTTAAGTTGCGAGTTTCTCACTTTGTTGACATTTCTTGTATAGTTTAAAATTTATTTTATCATTCCTATCTATGTACTATTTCAATGATTAATAATAAATATCTTAAAATAGCTTTTTTTTAAATAACGTGTTTTAAATAAAATCTTCGAATAATACCTCACACATAACGTGTTAAAGGTAAAATATCAATTTAGAATGAGAAATAACTAGCTGTACTATAGAGTGGAGATAAAGTTTGACTGTTCGAAATCTGAATAATTCCATCTATTTTGTCTAATTGATTGGATAGCTAAAAAACTGTTTAATAATAATTATTATATTGTTTAAATTATTTCCTTCGTAATAATCATTATTTTTTAATATTCTTATTATTTGTTTATAATAATACAATATTAATCACCAATTTTGAGTTATGCCCTTCAAGTTTAGCGTTACACTGATAAAATTACTTAAAGATTTACTCTCAAATTCTAAAGTATTTTATGTAAAAATTCTTGAGGTGCCCTCCCCCTACCCGAAGGGAGAACCCGCGTTCCTCCCCCCCTTCACGAAAATCCTGGATTCACCCCATTGCTGTAAAACATTCCTCCTAAGAGGTTAAAGAAAAAACAACATCAACTTCTTAAAATACTATTTGCCTACTCTCTGGCATTAGATAATTATTGCTTTAAAACTTAAGTGGTATCTCTTCACAACTAGAGCTCACAAAATTGTATTAATATATTTACCATTATCTCAGAGACTATTACTTTGTAAAAATAGATTTCATATACAAGTTTTTATTTTTAATAGTACTACAATTTTGCAATAATAAATAATAAGTTATTTATTATCTCAAATAGTTGTGGAGATATAGAAGTTTCTGCTTCTTTAAAGTACCCTAAAAGATATTTTCTTGGGAAAATAAAAATAGATAGTTTATTTATAATCTTAATCAAAATCGTTAGAGCTGATTTTGAGAAAATCGATTTTATTTCTCTTTTCCATTTTAATTAACTACTCTTAATTTTGGGTTAAAAAGACACACAGCCAGATGGCATTGCAAAGACTACATTTTAAGGGTTCAGGGGGTCATGAGACGTTGATCTCCCTCAACATTTAATGTTAGATTATTTTACGGACGCAATCTTTTACCTTTAGTATTCGAAAGGTTAAAAACACACACACAATATATATATATATATATATATATTGCGTATAGCTTGAAAGCTATTAGTATTATAAAAATTGTTTCTAATAAAATATTTGTATTATAAATAAATCTAGATATTTACAATGATAAGTAATTTCATATCTCAAATAGTTTTTTGAAATGAAATTTAATCAAATTCACTAGAGCTGATTTTGAGAAAATCGACTTTTTCTTTATTTGCTCTTCAGGAAACTACCTTTAATTTTAGGGTTAGATATCCAATTCCTAAAATCACTCGGGGAAACCCTATAAAAACCTAGATACCAAGTTTTAGCTCAAACGGTTAAATAGTTTAGGCTTTAGTTGGAGGTACAGATAGACAGACAGACGGAAATTCAAAAGCCACTTTTTCTGATTTGGAGGGTCATGAAACGCCTGAGATACATCAAAATCTCGAGTTCGATTTTTCTGACTATCATAATATTTTCTCTACCTGTAAGTTGGCAAGAAAGTAATTTAAATTAGTATAATTTTCAAAAAATCTCCACTTTTGAGGGCCACTACAAATACGTTCTCTGGCACCCACTTTACAAACATTATCTGGGAGAGAGAAATTTTTAAAAAAATCTAGGGCATCCAATTTTTAAACATTAACTGGGAGGAGGAAAACTCACAAAATAAATAAATCTTGATATTTCCCCTTCCCCCCATCACACAAATAAGGTTCCACCACCACATTTAAAAATATGTTCTCATTTCTGAGAAGTCTTAACATCGTCTCATAGACTTACAATTGGAAACTCTCCCAAAATGAAATCCTCCCTACGCCCATGAGACTAAGGTAAACGGAGTGTACATGGAAACAGAGATAACACGTACAAGTGAATATATTGGGTGGGACATGAAAAGTAAACAAGTCAGAGAAATTATAATATGTCATTGAAGTTTTTAAAATATTTTGCAATAGTTTGTAAATATGAAGTAATTCTAATCTATTAGTTTCATCCCCAAATAATGTGATTTATTGACTATCTTTTTCCAAGATTTTAATAGATGGCAATGAAAATTATGAGATTTTTATTATAAAATACTGAGAAGATAAATATTTTTTTGTTAGAAAACATGGATACTAAAAGAATTTTAAAAAGTAAGCCTTATCAGCACTGTTTAAAAGTAGGTAGAATAAATACATTTATCAACAGAAATCAACTGGGTTTAAAATTTCAATCAGCCACTAACCTGGATTCTATATTTGACTATGACATCAGAATTTAGGGCCCATATTTAATCTCCCAAGTGTTTTAGGCACTCAACTTACAGTATCCTTATTGTAAATTGTGGATAACCCTGGTATTCTGTAAGACCCATAACACATACATAAATGTAAGAAATATTTATTTGGTTATGTTTACTAAACGCCATTTAAAATAACTCGAATATCTCCTATATGCATAAAATTAAAAAAAAATTGCCACTAAATAACCACTTGTTAATAGAGGCATCATGTTTTCAAAAATTTGTTAAATTGCATCTACAGATAGTAAATTTGCAAAAGACTTCCGGGTGAGGAACACTTTAAAGAAGCTTTTAGAAACTTCCAAATTAAATCATCTTCTTGCTGGGAACCACTACAAATAACTTCTAGAAGAGTGTAAATTTTCGTAAATTGTGTGGACCACTATAAATAACTTCTGAGGGAATCCAAATTTCAAAAAAATTTTAGAGGAGGGTTTTCGATTCCCATTTTAGCTTGGGAGCCAGGACGTTAAAACCTAATTACCCTTATTACACAAATGCCTATTATTACTCATAAAAATAAATATAGATGGTGCCTACCTACAATTTTTAATTGTTCAGCGAAAAAAAGTTACCACGTTCTTTCCTACACAAGTTCCTACGTGTTGTTACTATTATATATGGACAAAGAAAGACAGTCAAAAATGTGCTGTCCATTAAAAATAAGCCTCCTTCAAATAGATTCAAAAGTAATCCAGGGTCTAAAATTTTACCCAGCCAGGAACCCCAGACTCCCTATCGGTTGAGCCCCTCCACCCCCCCTCTAAAATATCTTCCGTAGCCCCTGCATCACTAGATCCTCACTCATCCTCTCAACATTTTTATCATGGATTAGTTTTATCGTAAACGTATGTTTTTTAAATCATTTACAACTTAGGTTATTTGGGTTGGTCACAAAAATGGCATGTAGGACTCCTTCTTTCAATATGTAGATTTAAAAATTCAGTTCAAGTTCATATCTATCTTAAATAGGAAAGAGGAAAAAGGTAATTTTTAAAAAGAAAGTATATTTTCAAGACGCAAATAAAATAGTGATAGTGTAAACTTGTAATGTTATTGATTTGCCCCTAAAGAATATGTGAGAGCATTGACAATAATATCGTCCTAATTTTATAAACGTATCTTATTTCATTTAAATTATAATTTATTACATGGCACTTGAAGCACTTTTTCTTCCAAGAAGGTACACGCTACTGTAAGTGACGTCAGAGTGTACCAGTCAAGTCAAGCTGACAATATAATATTTTTAAATAATAACTTCCTCTTCTCGAATGATCGAATAGAGATTTTAAAAAGTAACTTGAGTCAGTTTCCGGCTCTCGAACCTCCTAGTAACACCGAGATGTTTTTGTCTTGTATTTTAATTTCTTATAACACGACATTCTAGAAGCTTCCATGAGTAATGGATATATACAAAGAATGGTGCAATGAAAGGACACTAGGTGTCCAGTCCTTGAAGTACTCGGGACTGCAGCTCCTGTCCGCGATCCCTACAATCGTGCTATAGGTCGCGTAAATAGTTCGTCGACGACATGATCTATTTTCTCTTGAAATAAACCGAGATTTAGAAATAAAAACATGTCAACATAATAAGTGTGTATTAATTGTACAATATTCTAATCATCAGTAAACTCTTCAATTAGTGCTCGACCACGGGGCAGTTATCAGCTAATTAAACGGTAATATCTCATCAATTGTGACCCAAGACAGGGATCCGTAAGTGCGAAACTTCATAATTGGCGCCCAACGTAGAGCTAGAACTACAAGAACGACATAATTGGCGCCCATCGAGGGGCGAGAGAAAGACAGTAACGTTATAATTGGCACCCATCGCGGTGCGAGCAGCACAGTAACGTTATAAACTCATCAGAGAAAGAGGTAAGTGTTATCAGCTGGTAAACTAGAGGCCCCACAGGGTTAACTGCTTATACATCCCGCTTCGCAATATAGCAAACATTAAAAAACTTATAAAGAGAATATCTCAATAACGAGACTGTAATATGACGTTTACCTTTATAGAAACGTGTTTAAAAATACATATGATGAATTAAAACCATTCGTATTCTTTTAAAAAGAAACTTTGTTAATATAATGCACGTGCGTATACCAATGATTTAATATGAGACATGGATGGATTATCCTTTATTTAGGGTTAAGGATATAAAATCTTTTAGCTCCAACATATTTCTTGATACCTTTTTTTCTTTCCATACTGCTAGTCTCACCCTCTCCAAATATCCCCACCCTCCTTTCTTTACTTTCAAACTACTGATGCTCATCTCAATGGGAGCAATTCTTTTCTCGAGACCAAACTTTTCTCGCTTTCTTTCACACGCAGCCAATGCGTGATATCGGCTCTCTTCAGTTTCCTCTTCCTCCCATTCCATTCTTTGATATAGTTTACTAGCTCCATTTCGTTCTCTTCCTTTACACATGGTCCTCAAGCCATATTCCATCCGTGTATTGATTCAAGTGTTACTCAGGAGAAAATATGGAAAACATGGAGATAGAGCCTGGGAAAGAATGGGTCGTTTTTGAAACAGCTTTATTGTGGGGGAATATTTTCATGAAGCAACCATGATGATTTTTAAGAAATTGACTCTAAATTATTAATATAGATATTTAATAGACTTTTATCATATGTTATTATTATTATTATTATTATTATTTATTATATATACTCTGGGTTTAACAGCTATAAACCAAATAGTTTGTAATAAATTTAATTTCAGAGGCGAGATAAAAAAAATTAAAAAGTCACTAAATTATAATTATATTAAAGTTATTCTTATTTTTATGCCAGGTACATACGGATTTGAACTATTCTATTGGGTCAGGGATTGTATTGAGATAATTTGAGAGAAGGTACTCGCATTTGCATGTAAGAAGAGTGGGAAACCATTAGGTCACTCATATTTCAATGCCCGAGCACTATGTGATCTAAAACATAGCCTTCCTAAAACAAAAAACACTAAACAAATAGCTTTAGGCTTAAAACAATATTTCTGCTTACTACTGTTATTGAATTATTTGTAATTTAGAGCAGACATATTAACATTGGTGGATCCAGGGGTGGGGGCAATAACCCCCTCCTGGCTGTAATGAGCCGACTCCTATAGGCTCCGTACCATACGACAATGACGGAATAATCGCTTTCATCATTATATTATGTAGGAGGGAAAAAGTTTGTTAAAATGGTGGTAAGAGTAGATTCGAGTGTGTTGTCCAAAAATAAAATCTTAAATCAATTATATTATTAGGACTAGTATGCTAACTTAGTATTTGTATCAAAATACATATTTTTTCTATGGATACTAACACTTTATGAGTTATGTATGGTACCTATTTATTACTTTTATTTTGCTAGAAGCATTTTTAACTTTTCTTTTAGATTAAAATTATAGTTATTTTTTATCAAAACAGTGTTTTTTTCTATAAGTAGTACTATTTCTATTATTTCAACTAATTGAAATCATTTTATAATCTAGCCAAATTAATACTCTACAAATTATTTTTAATTTAAGTACTATATTTAAAAAATGAAGGAAACATTTCCTCAGCCCTCAACAATACCCCCAGGACTTAGACTTGTATACTAACCATCTTCTGTACATCTGATGGATTTTGAGAGTCTTACATTTAACCTAAGCCGCACACTTCATATATAACATT
>JBCFYV010000001.1:69687883-69729458 GCA_039000515.1 Timema cristinae | reverse complement strand
CTTAAATAATAATTTATAACGTTAAATAACAATCTCTGAGCATGGTTGAATTTAGGAGTTTAGAACATATAATTTAGAGTAAAAGAAATATAATATAGGCTGAACTTATATAATATATGACAAAAAGAAAAGGTATTATTGAGGAAAAATTAGAATAAGATCAATAGAGTTTATATTTAGACATAATATAAAATATTAATTAATTCTCTGGAATAGATAAAGAGTCTAAATATATTTAGTCTTTTCTGAAAGTTTTTACATAAATCCTGGTTTTTTGGATAAAAGAGAAAAATATATATTTATATTTGAAGGTATGGCTTGATCTCACCAATGAAACCGTCCATGTTGAAACAGCGTTAACTTATTTCCATTTGTGTACTTGTACTTTACTTTCAAGCCATTTTTCCACTTTAAAAATAAATTTAGTTATAAGCTACACAGATTTAGCTTCATGTTAAAATAACACCGAGGAAAAAGATACTCATCTTCTTCAGAGAGTGTTCCAAGTATCATATTTAAAAACGTTCTATGTTCTTCCAAGTTCAAAGAGAAAACTAATATATTAAAACAAAAGATAAAATGTTGGTTATGGACTAGAGATGAATATAAAATAAAATGCAAATTTAATATAAAAATTGAAATGTATGTTAACAATGTTTCTTAAAGGAATTAAATGTTCATTTTCATCTGTTATAATTGAAATGCGAGCTAGTTTTGAGGTATTTAAATCACGTTTTTTTTCTTTTTTTACTTCTTTTACAATCGCGAGATCCGCTACTCACTTGTTTGACAGATCTGCGCATGAGTTGAAATAAATCATGGCCGACATTGAAAATAAATAAAGAAGAGTCAACAAGCTTCTTTGGAGCATAATTAATATATTTAATAAAAGGTAATATTCTTCCTTAGATCAAAATTCCTTATTTAAATTAGTTAATATAGTGTTATACGTTCTTCCTTCTGTCCTTTTATTTTTGAATGTATATAAATACTAAAAAGTATTATTTGTAACATCCTCAACACAGCGCGTAAAGCTGCGGCTGAACTTTGAATTGCATAGTTTGAAACGAATATAAATCGGAAACTATTTAGAAAAATTAGAAAAATATAGGAAAATACATAGTAGGTTGGCAAATAACGTTACAACATCGTACAATTTATTTCTTGAAGTAAAAACAGGCAAGTGAGGGGGAAAAAGAATTAACAAAAAAAAACCGTGTCCGATTACTTCTTATTTTACAAAAGTATAAATTGTATACAACATAGAGAAATAATAATATATTTTGCTTTATAAACGCTTTAATTCGAAGAGATGTTTTAAAGCTGTCGCACAAGAATTCTATGATTACATTTTGCTAACACATGAGTATATTCTACCCATATAAGGCACAGGCTTGAATTTAATATTCTGTAATCATTTCTATTTCAAAATATTAATCAAAGAAAATTGTTTTGTTAGGTCTAATTCTCTTTCAAAATCCAGTATCCTATTATTAGAATAGAGCGCCTTTTTAACTGAAACATTTCTTACAAATGCATTATTTTGGCAAATGACGCCACAGTGAAAATTATCCTAGTACATCAGCGTACTTACACAAAGGTAAGTTAACACTGTAGCTGTCTTAATATAACACGTGATTACACAACACCATGCCTTGAGTATTTACACAGCGTGTAGCATGTCAATCACACAGAGTGAACAGCTACAATTAAAAATCAATATTTTTATAATCTATGCAAGAAAGAGACTATGTTAATTGAATCTACCACGAAGTTTATTTTCTCTGCCAAGATGCAAACTAATAAAATTACGTATCTCCCTACTATCAAACACGTGGTTGGTACAAAATATCGTCCTTTTATAAATACTGTACTATATATCAAAGAAGGGGATTAATATGATCATATTTATGAATAAAATACCTAAACGCATACCTGTTCCCGTTGGATGGAGCCATATAAAATTATATACATTTGCCATGCTGCCTTCAATAAAATATAGTAAAGAACATCTATATCACAAATTCTCGTTAAAATAATATCTGATACTAAATAATATAATGAAAACAGATATATTTAGATAAAATATGCTCTTGTTTCTACTCACCGTATTAAGATGCCCTCGGATTCTCTGATCAACTTATTAGGAGAAAACATTCAAAGAACATCAGCATGGCGACTTTAAACACGTGTGTCCACTTCCAGTTCACATACGCCAAGAAGTCTAGACTGGACTCAACCTCGAGATCCCTGCTGCCGGAGTTGCCTAGCGGCGAGTCTACGAACCTTACCGTTACCTCACCCCGCAAGCTGTTCACCCTCATTTGTTTCCATTTCACCTTGCCTTCATCCTTCCTTCTCCTTATCTATATTTCTGGGTCTATCACCTTTTTATTTGCTCCATTCGCATCAGATTTTGAACTGTATATATAGACAGCCAGCCAGATCCACCAGACAGACCCATTCTTCAGCGCCGAGCATCGAAGAAGGAAACTCTGTATCGTCTGTAACGAAGAAGAGCGACATCCATGGAGCTTGGTTCGTCAGATCCACCACCTCGCTGGCTAGGACGCCATGTCTAGGGTATTTAAGTATCCTGCTGCCGTCGTCAAGTCCTTAAGACTTGGGGTCTAGTTTTTTTGTTTTAAAAAACTAGGCAATGTAGTTTTAGATTTAAATTCTATATTTAATTGGGAAGAAGTTTGTTTTGTTTTAAAATGATGTCTAATGGATAGCTAGTCCGGTAAAGTTTTGGTTAATTTCAAATTCTTTAAATATTGTGTCTTGTAGTCTGACGGACAAATCCGGTTCTAGTGACTTAGTTGTAATAACTTACATTGTAACAACACTCACCAACTGGGAAAGCCAACTGGGACAGCCAACTGGGTCAACACGCGGCACTAGCTTGACCAGCGACCTCCGCTCTCACCAAATACAATAGACTGACTGAAGGCGTGTCTGCGCCAGCCGGCAATGAGGCTCGACCACGTGTTCGGCCAGCAGAGAAAATGTATAGAAGAGTTCCGTTTCCGCCTTCGCCGAGCTTCGCGAAGGTGCTACGTGTTTCGATATGAGCCTCGAACTTCTCCTCCCCCCCTTGTTTGTAATGTTCTCCAACCTTCCCTTCCTTCGATCCGCCCCCCCTTTTCTGAGAATTATATTTCGTATAAATACTAGCGGTACCGGGATCTCAGGTCACTTACTACCCCACCGGCTCGAGGATAAGAGGTGAGGGCAGCGACTGGGTTTCGGGGGATATTACCTTCCTACCAAATTTACTATTTCGGCGTCATGGGGGGAACTCTTTCTAAATTCTTATTTGGACTTTGTTATTAAATTATTTTTATTTGAATTTTGACTATGCTACGCGCTTATCGCGGCTGGGAGTTAGACCGTCGCTTTCGCCACCACTTACATTCAGGGTCTGAGCCCTATTTATTTGTATTTCATACGTTTGCCAATATTAGCTTTTAACCAGAGATTGTCTGGTCCTGGGTTCGAAACCCGGCTTATGTTATTTTTCAAGTATAGCTGTTTCTGGACTCAACTTTGTTCGCCAAGTTTAACGCCTAGGGTTGTTGGGTTATTATTACCTTGTGGCCTTGTTTAATTGCTATGACGTCACGTTTGCTACGGGCGCCTGTAAGAAAGATATATATTTATACTAGGGTGGATAACTTAAACGCTAGAGTAACCAGTTTAGGAACTAATCAATTTAGCGAAGTAACCAAAGAACCATAAACCAAAGACCATGTCACTGAGATCCCGGACCGTTACCTTTGATGGGTTTAATGTAACGTGATTTGTTTTGAGGAGGTAACGTTTATGTTTACCTTTGATGTAATTGATTTCCACGTTGGACGGAAAAGCGCGCTTCACGCGGTGTTGATTGTTTGCTCAGCTTGTTATTGTTTTTTTTACTAAATAAAATTGTTATGTTCATTCAGGTAACTCTTTACCTAATTTACTGCCTCTCTCGCCTTATAGATATTAAAAGGGGGGTTGCAAAATGGTAGCAGAGCATGGTTAACATGGTTACCGTGGTTACCAGTGATTATTTGGTTAGTGGTTACATGGTTGATGGTTACTGGTTAGTAATTATTGGCTTTATAATTTCGACGTTTACGTCTATATTATGCTCTTGGTCCTTAGTTCATGCCTCGAACGACTATGGCTCTATAAGGTATGGGCTTGGGAAGATGCCGAGAAATTCTGTTTAAAGGTAATTAAACAAAAAAGGGAAATATGCCAGAGGGTTATATTTTATGTAATACATTGTACTAATACCTATTTGTATCTTTTTTCATACTGTCGTTGGCCATGGCTCCTCCGCCGAAACCAGACGACAAGCCATCAACCAAACTGACGAGATCTGATGTCTACAGACTGAACCGTGAACAACTCATCGCCGAGCTCCAAAATTGGTCCACCCCTACTCCACCCAACACAACGGTGGGTGAGTTAAGGTCTATTTTATGCGAACTAGTGAGTGAGGTTGGGGATCTCCGGCAGATTTCGGCATGGACACAGTTGCGAGAGGTGAACAACCGATGATGCCCTCCCCTCCCCCCGTCCTCCAAACGCCAGCGGTATCTGTTAAATGTCATAGTAAGGTCCTATTGGAAATATTAGGTCGCATTCCTGTGTGTAGTGGTCAGAACTACACGGAGTTATTTAACTTCTTGGTTGAAATTAGCCGGGCATCCCGCCTTAAACTTGTTAGTGAGCCCGAGTTTTTGACATTGTGTTTGTCCAAAACGTCGGGATTCTTAACCGAATTATTTTCCGGGGGTATTCAGGCAGGTTTATCAGTTAAGGCAGTAACTGACCAGATTCTTAATACGTTGTTACCTAGTAGAGTTAGACAGAAGTTATGCAGGGAGGTTGTGCATAGATTTCAGTTTCCTTGTGAAACTTTCAGGAACTTTGTTCTATCTATCACGGGGCAGCTCGCGTACTCAATGCCGATCTTAAGGAGCCTGAACTTGTAAATATTATTTTGGAGAATGTGTCGCCGCTTACCAGGCACCATTTTGTGTTCTCAAGTAAACCAACTTGTATACTTGATCTCTATGCCTTGGCTTCGCACGTTGAAGAGACTCTTCTCTCAGGAGAGGAATATCTCAATGCGCATACGCCTGAGGTTGTAAGCCGCGCGCAGTCGGGTTCAAATCCCGGAGCAAGTTCTCCTGTGCCGCTTATCGGTGCTCGTCCGCTCGGGAACCGTTCTAGGTACTTGGGAGGTAGTAACCCTGTGGGTGCTAACCAAGGGGGCCGCGGGCCTCGTGACATTTCTAGAGTTAGATGTTTCCGCTGCAATAGATTGGGGCACGTTCAGAGGGAGTGCAGGCAGGTAAACTAATAAGGCGCGTTCGCGACCGTGGTACGGCCGCGTCTGTAAGTTTTATGCCGCGGATCTTGAATCCCATGGTTAATGTTTGTATTGGTCCTGTGGGATGTTTAGGGTTATTTGATACTGGGGCGAGCAACTCCTTCATTAGTGAGAAACTTCTTGGTATTATTGGGGGCAAAGTTAATATTATGTGTGAAGATATTGGCCCGAAATCGTACACTGTTGCGAATGGGCAATGTTTAATGGTAGACCATAAGGTACGTCTCTCCATTAAAATTGACAGGTTTTCTTGGAAACGTTCCTTTTACGTAGTGCCGACCCTCCCGTTTGACATGATTTTGGGGAACGATTTTTTGTTTGAGACCAACGCTAGGTTGGATATGGGAAAACGTATAGTCTCCTTTAGTTTTGCGCCAGGGGAATTTGTCTAGTTTGCGACCGAGAAAACGCCGCCATGCTTGTTTCCTTTGGATAGGGATAAAGAGGCCATTCGAAGGGTAGTTAACCGGTTTTCTGATGTAATCACAGATAGGTGGGGGAAATGCGACATTCTCCCTTACGACATTGTTGCTCTTGACAACGTCCCCGTACGGTCAGGGCCATACTCATGCGCTCCTCTCAAAATGGAGATTTTTAGAGATCTGATTTTCGACTTAGAAAAAAAAGGAGTCATTCGCCCGTCTAAATCACCTTATGCCAGCCCCGCTTTCATTATTCCCCGCAAGGGCAAGGGGCATCGCCTCATTGTTGACTACAGGAAACTTAATAAGAAACTTGTTTTCGATCCTTATCCGATGCCTAGCCTAGAGTCGGCATTCCAACACCTTGGTAAAGCCAGGTACTACAGTCTCATTGATCTTAACGCTAGCTTCCTCCAATGCGCGCTCTCAGAGCCATCCAAGAAATTTACCGCCTTTATAACTCCATGGCAGGTTTATGAATCTAACCGAGTCCCGTTAGGCATTAGTTGCGGGGGACAAGCGCTTAGTAGAGTGTTAGATCATATTCTTGCCAACTTAAAATTTAAATTTGTTTTCAATTATCTCGATGATATTTGCATTTATAGTAATTCACTTCAGGACCATTTGCGTCACGTAGAAACTGTGTTAGAACGCCTGCGCTCTGCTGGACTCACTGTTAATCCTGAAAAGGTTACATGGGCTAAGGAGTCTGTCCCGTATCTGGGATATGTTATTTCCCGGGGAAATTTGCTCATTGACCCTGAGCGAGTCAAGCCTATTCTTGACTTCCCTACCCCGAAGAATTTAAAGGGAACTTCTAGGTTTTTGGGGATGTGCGCATATTACGCCAGGTTTATCCCCTCTTTCTCTGAGTTAGCTTACCCGCTAAACACCCTTAAGAAAAAGGGAGCTGTATTTGCGTGGGGTCGGGAACAAAATGATGCTTTTCTCGCCCTCAAACGGCACCTTGTCTCTCCGGCGGTATTGCGCATGCCCGACTTCTCCCTCCCTTTTATTTTACATGTTGATGCGTCGTCAATTGCCCTTGGCGCGGTGCTTTCGCAACGAACCCCTGATGGATGTAGGCCGGTAGCGTTCGCCAGCAAAACCTTAAATGCTGCTGAGAAAAAGTACAGTACGTACGAAAAAGAATGCCTAGGTTGTGTTTTCGCGGTAGAAAAGTTCTCAGACTACCTAGAGCTTAGAAAGTTTGACCTGTATACTGACAACATGGCGCTGACCTGGCTATGGAACCACCTCAAACAGCTGGGTAAAATAGGCCGCTGGATCTGGAGGCTTTCTAGGTTTGACTTCACTACCCATCATGTCGCGGGTAAAGAGAATGTTGTAGCAGATGCGTTGTCGCGGATGGCAGAGGATCTTGACCCTGTAGGAGATGAAGTGGAGGCGGGAACGCTAGGCGTGATTCACACCATCCCAGAATCTTTTATTTCAATTGGTGCTCATCAGGCCGAGGATGAATTTTGTAAACAGCTCGTAGATAGGATTAGAACTGGGGAAGTAGTTGGGAACTATCGCCTGCGCAAGGGTCTCTTAGTGACTAATATTAGGGGGAGACCCAAATACTATATTCCCGAGAAGCTCAGACCTATGCTCCTTAAGTATTTCCACGATTCTGTTTTGGGTGGGCATTGTGGGGTGCTCAAAACTGAGAGGAAAGTTTCCAAGAAGTTTTATTGGCCCAACTTGCCCAAGGACGTAAGGGAATGGGTGCGCAAGTGTGAGGCCTGCCAAAGGGCCAAACCCTCGCAAAACTCGAAATTTGGTTTTCATTCTGCTGACGTTGCCACACGCCCCTGGGAGAAAGTTTTTGTTGACTATGTTGGGCCCCTTACGCGTTCCTGCCAGGGCAACACGTCTATTTTGGTAGTGCAGGATGCATTTTCTAAATTTGTGGTGTTAATTCCCCTCAGGAACATGAAGGCATCTACGACTGTGAATGCCTTATCTAGGTGGGTGTGGGGCGTTCTTGGAACCCCTAAGGTTGTGGTTAGTGACAATGGCCCCTGTTTCCGTTCGAAGGCTTTCAAAGACATGTGCTTCTCATGGGGGGTCATACACGTGACCACCAGCCCATACTACCCCTCCCCCAACCACGTTGAGCGTTTTAATTGGAATTTAAATGTGGCGCTAACTATTTTCCACCACCAGGACCACTCTCATTGGACAAGGACCTCGACTTTCTGAACGTCGCGTTCAACTCCGCGTACCACGAGTCAGTCGGAGCCACTCCTGCCTCGGTCTTCTTGAATAGGGATTTAAACCACCCCCTCTTAACCACGTGGGATGTTGACCCGCTCTTATCTGACGCCCATGACCACCCCTTTGAAGAGAAGTGTGAACTCGCCTATAAAAATTTGTTAAAGTCTAGAAGGAAAGTAGCTGCTACTTACAATCGGGGACGTGTCCCCATCCCGTTTAATGTGGGTGACAAAGTAGTTTGTAAATGCTTCCCCTTGAGCTCGGCGATGGACAAGACGTCGGCTAAGCTGGCATTCAAATGGAGTGGGCCATGGCACATCGACAAGTTCCTAACGCCCGTCTCAGTCCTACTAGTGGACATTGCGGACCCTTCTGTAACCCGCCGCGCCCACGTTAGCCACCTCAAGGCGGTGACGTAGTGAGTCCACGTCCTGTGCAAGAAGGCAGGACGTGTTATTGGTTAAGAATTATTTATGTGTATATGGAGTAAAATTTAGGAATTATCATAGGTTATATAGGTATATAGTGTAAAGTTTAGGGTTTATCGTAGGTTATGCTTATTTGTTATATTGGACATTGATTCAAATCTTAGGGGTAGGCCTACCCGAACTTCTATATATACCTAATGGTTAGTGACTTATGTTTGAGTGTGACTCTGGGAACTTGGAAGAATCCATACGCGTGTGTGCGCGCGTACTATAAGAAAAAGGAAGATGATGCAGTGCTTGCCCTTGTAGAACACTCTTGTTCCTGTTGTGTCTACTTGAAGGCATAGCCTCATGTGGATGCGCACTAAGTGCCGTGATGAACTGGATTAGATGGACTGCGCCTGCCAGTGGCCGTGTCAGAGCATTGTAGACTGTACACTTATATTATTTTTGTAACTGTAGTTTATTTGTTCTCAGAGAGGTCTTCACCCTTCCCTCCCCTTCCCTTTTGGTTCGGGGCGAGATATCGAACGCGTCTGCTACAGAAGATGGAGGCTGGCTGGGCCGACTGATATGTGGGACGAGTCTCAGCTTCAGTGGGTCGTCGGAAAGAAGGGGAGCGAGAGCGTCAGTGCCGTGCGTGTAGTACTCCGGCGTGAGCTACACCAGGATCTGTCAGAGCACCACTACCGGGTGGGCCTACTACTTGACCGTGAGGCCAGCTATCCAAGGACTGTCATGAGGGTTCGTGTGGATCATCTCCCCATTGTCAGCTACTAACGGCAGGGAATGTACCGCCCTGCCGTTACGCCTACTGCTGAGGACTCCTTCTGACATCCCGTCAGGGGGGGAGGATGTAACAACTTACATTGTAACAACACTCACCAACTGGGACAGCCAACTGGGACAGCCAACTGGGACAGCCAACTGGGACAGCCAACTGGGTCAACACGCGGCACTAGCTTGACCAGCGACCTCCGCTCTCGCCAAATACAATAGACTGACTGAAGGCGTGTCTGCGCCAGCCGGCAATGAGGCTCGACCACGTGTTCGGCCAGCAGAGAAAATGTATAGAAGAGTTCCGTTTCCGCCTTCGCCGAGCTTCGCGAAGGTGCTACGTGTTTCGATATGAGCCTCGAACTCCCCCCCCCCTTGTTTGTAATGTTCTCCAACCTTCTCTTCCTTCGATCCGCCCCCCCTTTTCTGAGAATTATATTTCGTATAAATACTAGCGGTACCGGGATCTCAGGTCACTTACTACCCCACCGGCTCGAGGATAAGAGGTGAGGGCAGCGACTGGGTTTCGGGGGATATTACCTTCCTACCAAATTTACTATTTCGGCGTCATGGGGGGAACTCTTTCTAAATTATTATTTGGACTTTGTTATTAAATTATTTTTATTTGAATTTTGACTATGCTACGCGCTTATCGCGGCTGGGAGTTAGACCGTCGCTTTCGCCACCACTTACATTCAGGGTCTGAGCCCTATTTATTTGTATTCCATACGTTTGCCAATATTAGCTTTTAACCAGAGATTGTCTGGTCCTGGGTTCGAAACCCGGCTTATGTTATTTTTCAAGTATAGCTGTTTCTGGACTCAACTTTGTTCGCCGAGTTTAACGCCTAGGGTTGTTGGGTTATTATTACCTTGTGGCCTTGTTTAATTGCTATGACGTCACGTTTGCTACGGGCGCCTGTAAGAAAGATATATATTTATACTAGGGTGGATAACTTAAACGCTAGAGTAACCAGTTTAGGAACTAATCAATTTAGCGAAGTAACCAAAGAACCATAAACCAAAGACCATGTCACTGAGATCCCGGACCGTTACCTTTGATGGGTTTAATGTAATGTGATTTGTTTTGAGGAGGTAACGTTTATGTTTACCTTTGATGTAATTGATTTCCACGTTGGACGGAAAAGCGCGCTTCACGCGGTGTTGATTGTTTGCTCAGCTTGTTATTGTTTTTTTTACTAAATAAAATTGTTATGTTCATTCAGGTAACTCTTTACCTAATTTACTGCCTCTCTCGCCTTATAGATATTAAAAGGGGGGTTGCATAGTAAGTCAAGTCCTGGCCACTTTGTATGTATCCTTTTAATGATGTATTTACATTACGAGCCTCTGGTTTAGTAAGTTATAATATCCTAGTTTTTGACTTATAAAAAAAACTTCCACAAGTTCCATTAATCTTTTTGAGTCAAAGTTTTTCATGACAGATTGTACGTCGTGACCATCAGTTCAAGTTATGGACGGCTACCACCAGGTTGTCTGTTTAATTCTTATTACTGTTCAGTTAATAGATACCAATGTTTGGGCGGGCCAAGTAGTTACGCTTCACGTACTGTATTAGGTTGGGTGCGCAACCCAGGAACTGCTCTAGAGTCATAGTGGGGTTTGCGCAAATAATACGCTTTTTCTTTTGCCTTTTAATTGACTCCCATTGTTTGAGTTGCTCTCAATGCACTAGCTATTAGAACTTTATGTACTATGGAAGGCTCCAGTAGTACCAAAGGGGAATATGACCGGCCATAGTACCCTATTGTTGACACCTGTTTCATAGCCTTCTACTGCTGTTTAAAGAAACAGATTTTCCTGATTATTCTAAATGTTTAATGGATATTATTATGAAAGCGTAATCAAGCAAAACTGTTCAACGTTACATGCATATCTTGTTCACTATCTCTGTTAGTAATTATATTATTGTTCTCCCTTTTTAGAAATACTTCTACCTTGGCCTGGCGACTGCACTGCCCTTGTAGCCACAGTCAATACTTCTCTATTCTCAAGCCTAATGGTTTCAATCAAACATCAAATGTATCACTTTCAATATCATTGTAAATCTTCATATCTTTAATATCATTTATTGTTTAATAAATCTATCTGTTGTTTAATCTTTTTTCTTTACTATTAAAATTATGTAACCCTTGTAGAGTGTAAACATTACAAACTGTGCCTTTAGAAAAACTTCTACCTGCGCAGCTCTTGTAAAAAACCTTACAAGCGAAAACACTGTGGACAAGTCATTCCTGTGTAATCTAACACAACGGTATTGACAGGGCGATGTTTACCTTTCGTTCGCTTGTATTATAGTGACAATGAATAGATTTAGCCTAATTTGCCCCTTTAGCTTAGCCTCCCAATCTCGTTCCAAGTACGTAGGTTGACCTGACTTATCCTTGCTCCGGCGTGATTTGCCATTGGTCCCTACCACTGTGCGTAGAGTCAAAACTTGAGCTAGAACTGACCATAAAAGTAGATCTAGAACCTTGAATATGTTTTAAAACCTTTCATGTACTGTATATATGCGCAGTACAATATTGATCTGTGAAGCCAATAGTGTTGCTACACTCTATTGGGTTTCTGTATCTTTTAATTTATTTCTCTCCAGAATATGTTTATTGTGTTAGCCCTTGACAAATTACAACAATGAACTAAATTACATTTCCGTTGCTCGTAGTTTGTGAACTTGTGATGAATAAAAAGCATATGGCGGATCGTTTGAGGGTAGCTCAAACAAAGTTTGGTATTTAGTATTTAGATGATGAGTACTATGTTTATTTACTATATTATTTTGGAACTCTGACTAATTAACTCATCAACAATACCATAAAAAGCTGTTATTCTTGCAATATTGGTGTAAGTTCGGTTACTCTGGTCAATAAATGGGTCCTAAACTACTTCAAGTGTTGTTTTTAAACCAACATTAAAATATAGTTTCCAAACAAGAACAAAGAATTATTGGTTCCAACGAAAAATGGCTTTCATGATCCACGAACAAAAAGCAAAGGGTTTCAAATCTAATTAACATTAATCCTTTTCTAAAAATAAGTGAATACGTAAGGGATAAAAAATAATTTATGGACCAGCTTAAGGCCATCAAAACAAAAACAAGTTTAACATATGTATGCATTGGATAGTGACATATATTTATAAAATAGAGGTTTAACTAAGTACAGACTTATTCTGATATTCATAAGACAATGGCCATCGATCCGACGTGGCTTGGTAAATATAATAAAAAATATAAATGAAGCGATAGCTTAAGCTATAAAATATGACTCATTTGATTTAAAGATATCCCCACACATCACGAACGTAAGAACAAATCACTAAATAATCAAGAACCAAATAGTTCAGCTAAAACATATCTGGAAAACTGTAAACCCCTACAATATAAGCACAGAACAGAAGGTAGACGACTAATTGAAACACAATGTTGCCAACGGGCTAGAAAGACTGTGAAAGATTTTCTTTTACGCACAATATAATTTCCCTGCTAAGAAGGAAATATGCCTTTATTAATAGCCAACCTTTTAAAACCTTTTGAAAACATTGCTATTATTTAATAAATAATATGGGATTCTGTTACAGAATACCTCGTTTACGTCTAAAAAATTAATTTTGTGAATCCTTCACATGTTCCCCTCTATGAAAAAATCTAAATATTTAGCTGGGCCCCTTTATGTCCGCACCCCCTTCTCAATATTTATCCCCACCCCCCTTACAACTATGGACAGCCCTGTTAATTTATTTGGGTGTTAGCTGGCTTACCTATTAATAAATTTCACAAAATTGTTAGACCTCATGTTAAAATAAATTTGGTTGATATATTCCATTGTGAAAGTGTAATTAGACACTTAGAATTCCCAGAATTTCTGGACGTCCCCACCAAGACAATTTAATTCCATTTCTAGATGCAATGTTGACTGCTAGTGGACTAATATAAAATGGTGCACAATTTAAACACCCTCATTGTGGAAACTGAAGGTGAAAATCTATGGAAGAAGAAAATGGTCTTAAGCCTGGATGTGAACCCAAATAGAAGCGATGTTGCCCTTAAAAATGAGGGGTAGAAAAGTTGGATAACCAGACTCTCTCCATGTTCATATATATAAAACACAACAGAGAATGTATAATCAGACACCATTGAGAAAAAATTCAAATCCGGTCCACCATCTCTTCTCCTATTAATTAAGAGAGCTCTCACAATCACGGGGCATCCAGACTCATTTTTGGGACACGACCTCTAACGTCCTCCACGACACTCCCTATGACTCCACCTCTAACGTCCTCCACGAGACTCCCCATGACCCGACCTCTAACGTCCTCACGACACTCCCCATGACCTGACTTTTAACGTCCTCCTCAACACTCCCCATGACCCGACCTCTAACGTCCTCCACAACACTCCCATGACCCGACTTTTAACGTCCTCCTCAACACTCCCATGACCCGACTTTTAACGTCCTCCACAACACTCCCATGACCCGACTTTTAAAGTCCTCCTCAACACTCCCATGACCCGACCTCTAACGTCCTCCACAACACTCCCATGACCCGACTTTTAACGTCCTCCTCAACACTCCCATGACCCGACTTTTAACGTCCTCCACAACACTCCCATGACCCGACCTTTAACGTCCTCCACAACACTCCCATGTCCCGGCTTTTAACGTCCTCCACAACACTCCCATGACCCGACCTTTAACGTCCTCCACGACAATCCTCATAACCCGACCTCTAACGTCCTCCACGACACTCCCCACTTTGCAACCTCTGGTGGTCTCATCTTATGGAATAATTTCTTACCTCTTTCAAAATCACTAAACATTTTTTTCCTTCTTTTAATCTCATTTGATCCTATTCTCCTTTACTCATTTTTTCGAAGAAATACAGTCAACTCTCGATTCTACGACCCCGGGAATAGCGTTCATCTCGAAGTAACGATCCTTTTTTGGGGAATCGTGAAAAATTTTGAAAAGTTTAAGGAAATCGACTGTAAAATGTGTTTGTTGCATTTATTTAGGTCTCTGCGTTGCAATTATCTTTGTGAGCGCTGTATTACTAGTAACTGGGGTGGGTTAGGTATAAAAATAGACACCACCTCACCAATGCCAGCCAATAGCACTTGACTCTGTCCACCCCCTCCCACAAGCAAGACAATGTTTCCTCGCACCCGACTGCCGCTACATCACGCGCCAGGCTTGCTCTTGCCATTGTTATTTCGATTATCGATTTGGTTACTATTTTGGTTTGATTTTGTGAACAATTTCTGACGACCCATGCTATTGTTTAACATTGTTATTTTGATTTGGTTACGTTTTTGGTTGTATTTTGTGAACTATTTTTGATGACCCACGCTATTTGTTGTCTAAAAAATGCAATTTTTTCGTATGAAGGTCAGGGGTGGAAAAAAAATCTATTAAAATTCGAATAACAACCACTTTTAAATAACGACCCTTTTCCATGGAACCGAGAAATATCGTAGAATCGAGAGTTGACTGTAGTTTTTCTCTTTGTTTATGACTCATAACCTCTTGCATTCTGTTTCACTTTCGACAGCAATCATTCCCTGGTTGTTACGCTTCTTTCTTTTCTCTCACATCTTCGTTCACCAGTTCTTTCCACCACACGTCTCCTTTCAACTTTCCCACACACATCTCTCGTCTATTCAACTACGGCCTCTTTTCGTTAGCTATGAAATTAAAACGGACAATGTGAATAATTATGTTTATATTTCGGAATATGTGGGCTAATACAGATGAAACACTAAAATTAATACTTTTATCAACTAATACAGCCATATTATATGGTGATAACCTAGCTCCTATTTAAAAAAAAGTTCAAATGAGAATGTAATATGGATCAATATTGTTTCTAAGCTATACAACCCCATAAAAAAATCATAAATCATTGAACTTACAGAGGTGGTGGTTTTTCAACGATAAGGTACTTACTTTATCTCAATTTCAGATGAATGCTGCTATTAAGGTTGGAGCTCACTCTTCTTAATTGGTTATCTTTTAGCATATTGGTTATCTTTTAGCATCACTCAATTAAAACCAAGCCCATTAGAGCATTTTCAAATATTCAAGTCATGTATAAAATGTATCTAAAGAACTAAACATTTTAATCAGATTATATCCATAATAACCAACCAAACTATAGGTGCTCAGAGATACCAATAATATGGTCGGTATCTACAGAGACCGGATAGTCCAACATCACTCTCATACTAGACTGGTCTGCTGATGATGGGGAGATTGGGATTCCAATCCCACTCGGATGTATTGAGGATGGTTTCTCACTTTCTTAACAAGTAAAAGCTGGAAGATTATCTTAAAACGGTTCCTCGCTTATCCTGACCCCAGTAGAGTAATGATCATACATGTGTATAACCTGAAATGGTGGTAAGACGCGGTGATAAATATTAACAATAATAATAATAATAATCGCATTCTCTAGGACCTGAGTGTCCCAGCAGAACACCAGTGGTCGCCCACTAGCTGTAGCCCCATTCCTCAGGACCTGAGTGCCCCAACAGAACACCAGTGGTCGCCCACTAACTGTAGCCCCATTCCCTAGGACCTGAGTGTCCCAGCAGAACACCAGTGGTCGCCCACTAGCTGTAGCCCCATTCCCTAGGGCCTGAGTGTCCCAGCAGAACACTAGTGGTCGTCCACTAACTGTAGCCCAATTCCCTAGGACCTGAGTGTCCCAGCAGAACACCAGTGGTCGCCCACTAACTGTAGCCCCATTCCCTAGGACCTGAGTGTCCCAGCAGAACACCAGTGGTCGCCCACTAACTGTAGCCCCATTCCCTAGGACCTGAGTGTCCCAGCAGAACACCAGTGGTCGCCCACTAACTGTAGCCCCATTACATTTACTTGAGCTGTAGGTTTAATACAGGGAATGTTTTTAAAGATAAAAATTTTGAAAGTTACATTTATTTTGGGAATTCGGATACAAAAAATTGTTTTAAATATTGCGACTAAATGCAAACAAATATAAAAACATTTTGTTACTTTACTCCCTATAATACTCAAAGCTACTTTTTTCATTAATATTTGAAAAAAAATGTGTTTGCTATTTCTTACCCACTTCGATGGCCGCATAGTGTCAGGTACTACTCCAATACTAGACTAGACTGCCAATAACGGTGAGATAGAGGTTCGAAACTAGGTCGGGTGAATAGAGGGTGGTTTTCCTAGAGTTTTTCCCCCACTCCATCTCTATGCAAATGCGGGAACACTTCCCCTAAATATAGCCTTCATCATCACTAAACCATTAGCGCACAACCCGTAAGGCTAGTAGGACACGATGCTAAAGAAACTGTTTTTGAGATTACATAATTATTATTTCCCTAAATTTCATATATTTATATAATTATTGTTAAGTTTTAAATTTAACCAAAACCATAGATTTCCTATTCTCTTTTTAAGGTCCCCCTGCGGGACGGGGTTTAGAATAGTCCCGCAGTAACCCCTGCTTGTCGTAAGAAGCGACTAAAAGGGGAGGCTTCTGTGCAGGACGTACCTCGTGTGGGACAAACCTATCCTATATCTTTCCTTTCACATCATTTTCTTCTTCCTTCACTTTCCCCCTTTTTTTTCCTCCTTCCCCCTTCGCTTTATCTACCCTTACCTTTTTCTTCCTTTCCCCCACCGTTCACACTGCACAGAGGCCTTTGGCCTTTCCGTTGACGACCTTGGCAACTAACCCGGCTCTTCTCTGTTTATTATTGGATACCACTGCCTTGAGCTCCTGAATGAAAGTGCGCCGGTTGCAATATCTTAGTAGAAGGGCCTTAGGGATGACAATAACCGGGTACCCTACTTTAAGAAGAGATCGGTTGCGTTCATGAGGGCCCGGACGTAAAATTGGCACTTTCCTACACCCACTTGCTGCGACGACCTCTCTCTCGGCGATGCTCCATGCGAAGGTTGTCATGTCTAGCGTCGTATGGAGCCTCTCGTCGGGACAGTTAACAGGGCCATATGTGGTAGAACCAACTTGGATCACCCTGGGTCTACGATCCGAGTATTGTGTAGGTTGTCCCCAATCATGGCATGGCCGACAACATTGTCGCCGCTGGCACCGTACTGCCAAACACTGCTGGCAACTCACTGCCCGGCCCCTCGCAGGATCGTAATATAGATAAGAGGCGGAAACGGGTAAGGCCGTCCAGCCCTTTAATTGAAAAAATCCAGGAAGTGGTGAGGCCCCAGCCCCGCTTCCTGGTAATGTCTCGAATGGATTATAATGAGAACCTCAAGCGTGTCAGCCCATTTGTCCTCGAAAGAGTGATAAGTGGAGCTGACGAGTCTGGGGTTTCAATTAGAAAACTGCGCGATGGCACGATTATGATCCAGACTGAAAACGACCTTCAGACAAAGAAAATAATGGCAATAACTACAATACCGTTGAGCCCCTCGAATCATTTAAAGGTGAAGGTGGAGCCGCACAGGTTCCTCAATGTTTGCAAGGGAGTGGTCACTTGCTATGACCTCGACCGCGTAAGCATTGAGGAAATCTGTGAGGAGCTTTCCCCTCAACATGTCACCGAAGTAAATAGGATTACCATCAAAAGGAACGATGTAGTGAAGAATACTGACAGTTATATCCTAACATTTGCCACTCCTTCCTTACCAAAGGAGGTCCGAGCTGGCTTCCACGTGCTTAGGGTCCGGCCGTATGTCCCCAACCCTCGGCGCTGTTTTCAGTGCCAGGAGATTGGGCAACCTGGAGATCCAAACAGAAAAGAAGATCCCTTATGCCCAGGCACGCAAAGAGTTTACTGCACTACAAGCTCCGGTATTTCAAAGTTCCTACAGCCAAATTGTTAGCCAAAATATAAACTGCCCTAACTGCCACTGCGCAGTTAATATTGCGAAGTCTCCTACATGACCTGTGCCACTCGTCTCTATTCGAGACTCAACAAAAAAACCAACATCAACTATGGTGATGCAAAATATAAAACAAGTGGCGACACCCTCACAACAGTCACCTCCACCACCTGTACCCCCAAGGAGACCCCCTCGGGGAACACTTCCGAGCCCCCCCCGGGGAACTCCCCCGAACCCCCCTCGGGGAACACCCCCGAGCCCCCCTCGGGAACTCCTCCGAGCCCTCCTCGGGGAAATAAATTGCATGCGGCCACTGTTGAGTCAATCACTCTCGCCTCTGGGCCTCCAGAGGCCGGGATGAGTGGCGAAACAGGTGAGGCCGTAAAGGCGAGTCCCACTGGTGCCTTGAAGAAGGACCAGCGAGAGACCGCCGAAAAGAATAATAGTAAAAAAGCGTCGAAGGCCTTAACAAAGCCTTCGCGCAGGGATCCGACTCTCAAAAGTAAACCGAAGCCTCTCCTAAAGCGGGAGGTCCAGGAGAGACTGGGAAAGGCAAGAGGACCTAAAAAGGCCCTCAACCAATTTTTAATTTTAAGAGATAGTGTCATGGATTGCGAGGATAACTAAATTTTATACTAATATCTTATGTCGCTACTACAATGGAATTGTAGGGGTTTCTATGCTCGTGTAGAGGAAATTAAACAACAAATTTCTTCCCTGCATCCTTCCATCTTGTGTTTGCAGGAGACCCACTTCCGCCCAAATGACAACCCGATGCTTCGTGGGTACGATGTCTATCGTACCGACAAGCCTTTCTTTGATCGGGCTAGCGGAGGTGTAGCTAGCTATATTCGCACGAAGCAATATATATCACAAAAATATTAACATCGTTTCAGAACTCCAAGTTATCGTTGACCGAGTTTCCCTTGCTTTGGAGATGACAGTATGCTGCATATACCTCCCGCCAGGTGAACGTATTTCGAAGAGGAGCTTAGAGGCCCTCTTTATGCAACTTCCCGCCCCCTATATCATCTTGGGGGACTTTAATGCGCATAACCTGGTGTGGGGATCTAATTTTACAGATGCCCGTGGGAGGATGGTAGAGGATATTATTGTCTCGGGAAACCTGGTGCTAATGAACACCGGGACCCAGACACACTTCTCCACTTTTAATGGTGTATCCTCTGCCATCGACCTAACTTTATGTAGCCCAGGTATCGCTGCCCTCTTCCTTTGGGATGTCCATACGGACCTATGTGTAAGCGATCACTTCCCTATACTGCTTTCCCCACTCCAAGATTGCCCAAGTACAGCACGAGTTCCCCAATGGGTGATTAAACGTGCCGACTGGGATAAATTCCGCGAGCTCGCCGTTTTCCACGAATCCCCTTCTCCTGACGTCGATGTTAAGACTGAGTATTTTACTTCGACGGTCATCGCGGCGGCGAGGGCCTCCATCCCTAAATCCTCGCCAAATCCGCGCCACCGTCCCGTTCCCTGGTGGAGCAAAGAGTTTCGGTTGGCTATTTATGACCGTCGAAGGGCCCTACGTCTTTTTCACCGACGTCCTACTTTGGAGAACCTGGAGTCATTCCGGATTCTACGTGCTCGAGCTCGCCGTATACTTCGTGAAAGCAGAAGAGAGTCTTGGAGAAAATTTATTTCAACCCTAACAATATCCACCCCCACAACTAAGGTTTGGGATAATATCCGTAAATTACGTGATAGCAACAATTCCAATAACAATATACCTGCCCTCATGTCTAACGGTTCACGTGTCTCCTCCCCTGAGGATGTCGTTAATGTATTGGGCTCAATGTTCGCCGCTATTTCTAGCACTGCGAGCTACACTAACGAGTTCGCAGTTTATAAGTGGAACATCGAGCTCCATGCTATTGATTTTGGTCGAAGTCGGGGGGAGGATTATAACTCCCCCTTTACCAAAGATGAACTGACCTATGCCCTGTCCCAGGCCGGCAGCACAGCCTCTGGTCCAGACGACATTCATTATGAGATGTTGCGTCAGCTGCCCCCTGCCGGATAGGCACTTCTTTTAGACCTCTATAATAGTGTTTGGGAATCTCAGCAGTTCCCCTCACTATGGAGGCAAGCAACCGTTATACCTATATATAAAAGTGGCAAAGATAAATTAGAGCCAACTAGCTATAGACCGATAGCTTTAACTAGTTGTGTGTGTAAAATATTGGAAAAAATAATTAATAAGCGACTTATATGGTATTTAGAATCCCGCAATCTGCTATCTAATATTCAATGTGGTTTTCACCGTAATCGATCCACGGTGGATCACCTTGTCCGTTTAGTGACGGCTATTCGTGACGCTTTTCTACATAAGCAGCATCTTCTGGCTGTCTTCTTCGATCTGGAGAAAGCGTACGATACCACCTGGCGGTACGGCATTTTGAAAACACTTTTTAATTGGGGGTTTCGAGGAAACCTTCCTTCTTTTATATCCAATTTTATGTCGGATAGACACTTCCGGGTAAGGTTGAATAACACCTTATCCGATGATTTTATTCAAGAAAATGGGGTGCCTCAGGGTAATATTCTGAGCTGTACGTTGTTCGCTATCGCAATAAATAGCATTGTTGACAATGTGCGCATGCCTGTACGGTCATGCCTCTTTGTGGATGACTTCGCAATTTATTGCAGTTCGTCAAGTCTCCACAGGGCTGAACGTCAGATACAGCTCTCTGTAAACAATCTTGGATCGTGGGCATCGCGTAATGGCTTTCGCTTCTCTGCAGCCAAGACGACGGTTGTCCACTTTCATAGAACACGCGGAATACAGCCAGCCCCCAGTATTTTAATGAACCACTTTGTTTTACCAGTCTCAGAAAGCGTAAGGTTTCTGGGACTTTTATTTGATTTTAAATTAACTTGGATCCCCCACATCAAAGACCTGAAAGCGAGGTGTATCAAAGCATTGAATTTGCTCAAAGTTGTTAGCGGTCGGTCCTGGGGTGCTGATAGGGAAACCTTGATGCACCTATATAGGGCCTTGGTCAGATCTAAACTAGATTACGGCAGTTTTGTGTATGGCTCAGCTAGACCCTCGGCGTTAAAGATGCTAGATAGTGTCCACCATGCTGGCATTCGACTGGCTACTGGTGCCTTTCGTACCAGTCCAGTCGTCAGCATCTGTGCCGACGCCGGTGAGCCCCCTCTTTCTTACCGGTGGTCCTATCTTCTGGCATCTTACGTGTCGAAACTTCATTGCATGGCGCAGCATGTTGCCTATCGTCCTGTGTTTCATCCCCCTAACCGTGTCTTGTATGAAACTAAATGGCGTAGTACAAGGCCGGTTGGGATCAGGATGTTATCGGTTTTCGACACGTGTGGGATAATCTTGCCAAAGGCTATCCCAACATTCCCAGGTCGAGTTTCTCCCTGGAAGATACGCCTACCTCAATGCCATTTTGACCTTGCCAAGTTCCCTAAAGCGACCACCCCACACTTTTTATACGAGAGGACCTTTAATGAGCTCCTCGCAACCCGCTTTCGGGGTTTTAAACGCATTTACACGGATGGCTCGAAATGCGGGGCCTCCGTGGGATGTGCTTTTGTTGTGGAAGGATCCAATTTTAAATTTGCTTTACCTGGTGAATCCAGTGTTTTTACGGCTGAACTATATGCCATTTTTAAATCGTTATGTTTTGTATATCGTAAGTGTCACCGGTCCGTTCTCATCTGCACGGATTCCATGAGTGCTCTGTTGGCATTGTCCACTCTCTACTCGTGGAATCCTCTCGTGCAGATGATTCACGAACAGATTTTAAAAATTGATTCACTAAGCACCCGGCTCGCCTTTTTCTGGATTCCTGGTCATGCCGGTCTTTCAGGAAATGAACTGGCGGACCAGGCGGCCAAGGAGGCAGCACGCCTGCCTCCTGAGGTGAGTCTGGGTGTCATGTTTTTAGACCTAAAGGGTTATGTTCGGCGTGGGGTCTTACGCACCTGGGACGAGCAGTGGGTCTCGACCCTGCTCAGAACAAGCTGCGGTCCATCAGGGACGGTGTGTCGCGATGGCCCTCTTCTATGTGAAAGTCTAGAAGAGAGGAGGTCATCGTGACGAGACTCCGCGTCGGGCATACTTCACTGACCCATAGTTTTTTACTGAGAGGGGATCCACCTCCAGTGTGTGAGTTTTGCGGTGCTCCTCTGAGTGTGTATCACATTTTGGTGGAGTGTCGTAAATATGCCCCTATCCGCCTGGCTCTTGATTTTAAAGGTGACCTACGTTTTTTATTACGCGATAGCGCGGATGGAGTTATTTGTTTACTCCGTTTTATACGCCAGGCGGATCTTTTTAATGCCATTTGAGTCACTTTTATAAAGTGGCTCTTTTGGATATTATCTCATATTGAGATCTTTTTAACGGTTTTATTACAATTTAACATGTTGTTTTGTCTTTTTAACGTATTATCATTTTAACATGTTTTGTCTTTTTAACGTGTTATTTCTAATATGTTTGTTTTGTCTTTTTATTAGAGTGATACACTTATGGTTTTTTTTTTTAGCAGGTGTATCACTTAATTTATACCAAGAGCCCATTTGAGCACTCCTATGGAGTGTCTCAGATGGTGAATGTTTTATCTCTTTCCCCTATGGGGATTTTATTATGTTTATAATATATTTCAAGGCCCTAATGACCTAGATGTGTCAATGGGCCGTTAAACAATAATAATAATAATAATCTTTTTAAGGTTAATTATTTATTAAAGTAATAACTTATTATTTTGATACATATTAAAACTTTTAACAACTGTTTAATTTTGTTTTTCTTTAAAACAAAAACAAAATCACACATTGTTCTAATTTAACTGTTACGTTTTATTTATTTTATTCGTTTATAATATATGATTAAAAAATAATAATGTCTAGAGTTTAATTTTTAATGATCATTAATTATTGAAAATGGCATTTATTTATTTAACTGGTGTAAAACTATTAAAATCAATCTTCTTGAACAAACCAAACGGTGTAGTATTTCTATTTGTGTCGTATGATTAGTTTTAAGAATAGTGATGTTATAATATTGTTACCATACACGAATGTAGCGTTACTACTCCGGGCTCCATGAGGTTGGGGGGGGGGGGGGTTACCTTACTTTCCATCGCCTCTAGAAACCCTGTGCCCTCCCTCCTCGCCAAGTGTCGCAATTGTACTGCCTCATTGGTCCCCAAACGAGAGCACTAGTCCAATTTGCGGTCGTTATGACAACATGACGGCTTCAATTTGCCAGCGATAATTTGCATTCACTTCTCCCGCCCGCCGACTTGCCGTGTTCAAATACGGGCGGAACTCGTAACAACTCCAGTCCTTACGGCTCAACTCGTAAGAAGATTACGGTAATACCTTCCTCATTTTCTTTGGAATGGAAATCTTGGTGGTGCGAAGTGAGAGGGTGATGAAATATGAAGGAAAGAGCAATAGGAGGAGAATGTCAAAAAGAAAACTCCAAGAGCAAACATACATTGATGAAGCTTGGGAAGAAAAGGCAGGGTAGTGGCTTGTGGGCATGTTTATAATTCAATTAGAAAAGATAATACAAATGTGTGTATAGCAATGTTAAGATTTATAAAAACACTTAATACAATTTTCCTGAATACAATTATATAGGTTAGTTATAGTACCCTTTATATTGTACCACTTAATATATCGTTTCAATATATTTTATGTTGTTCGTTAAGTGAATAGACTGCATGTTCTAAATTTAAAAGTAATAATCAAAATGTTGTTATTTATTTAGTATGTTCCACCATTTTAATTTATTTTTTAGCCTTACAAATAGACGGTATACATGTGTTTATTATTATTTTTAAATCAGACACGCAGTATCTCCTACAAGTATAATCTATGTTTTTATTCCTTCGTTATGCAACTATACTTAATATATTTAACTAATTACACAAGTCTATCCAATGTATTTATAAATATGTCGATGTTGAACTTTTATTTTAAAACATAAAACAGAATCCAAGCCAAATTTAAGATTTGTAATATCTTTCAATATTTTTAAAATGTAAATAACCATCATTTTTACGAATGAAAAATTAATAATCTAAACTATCTGTATAATAAATAATATTATAATTATTTAGTTAAGATAAAATATAAATATCCATTTATATTAAATATAGTTTTATAAAATGCAACTTGGACACGAAAGTTAATGCGTATGCAGGTGTATTTTTTAACTAGACTATTTAATTGAAAGATTTGTCCAGACACGTCTATATAAGTAACCAAAGTTAATTTTCACATCCATAAAGTAGAATTTGTATTATTACTTTAAATTTGGGAGGACTTCTGGTAAACTCATTGTAAAATTCATACTATCGTTATGCAGGTGCAGATTTAGGGGGGGGGGGGGTCAAAAACAAATACAAAAAACAAAATTAAAGTTCAAATTTTAGAAATAAAATACAATACAGATAAATGAAACAATGTTTTATCTTTTTACGCACAGACACTTCTTAAGCCGGGTCCAAAAGTGCGTTATTCGTCCACGTTTAATCAATGCCCGATATGACTCACACAAGTGTGGAAAAAATATTCGTTCTCATGTACGAATATTTGTCGTGCATAAAGAGTAACTAACATTGCTCCTCATAGAGACGGTAGACTACCACACATCAAAGAAGACTAATAATCGCCTGAGAGCAGTTCTTACACGAATACTGAATATATAGTATGTGTGGACAGAAGAGCGATGGAACTGTGGGGGACTCTGCTTCCCTGGAATAAATTTCCTCCAGATATATTTAAAATCCTCCAATACTATCGAATATGAAGCTGAAATATGGCCATAAATCAAACTCCAAATGACTTTTAGATAAATTCTATTGTCAAAAATTTCCCGGAGAAGACTGCTTCAAATAACAACTAGACTAGAGGCATCTAACTGGCAGAAAAATTCAGGGCCGGAAAGCTTTGAAAAGCTTCCAACGATAACAAAATTTCAAAAATATCTAGGGAAAGACAACTCCAAATAGCTTCTAGTTGCATGCCATTTTGAAGAATTTTCATTCGAGGACCACCCTAAATAGCCTAGTTGTTGAAATAATTCGATTTTCAAAATTTTGTTGGTGGAAGAGCACTTCAAAAATTTCCATATAGAGGTAACCAACTATCGTAAAAATTTAAGGTGAGGATCGCTCTAAATAGCTTATATAAGCATCAAAATCTCAAAAATTTCCAGGCGTGTAATACTTTAAATGGCTTATAAAAGAATATAATTTAAAAAAATCAAGGCGAACATTACTCATAGCTTCTAAAGTGAACCATTTTTCAAAAAATTGTTGAAGGAGGGTCACCCCAAATAGTTTATAGAAACTATTTAATTTAAAAAAATTGGAGAGGATGACCACAGCTTAAAACATACATAAGATCAAAAATGAATGAGAAACTATAAAATGGCTTTAAACAGATATCTAACATTGTAAGGAACTATGTTATTTATAACTACGACCCCTATAGAAATAATCTGGATCAGTCCCTGTCGTTATGTAATATATATTTTATTTGGAAATGTAGTTAAAGAAAAATATTGGTATGTTAACTATATAATCTTTATCAGCGCGTTTTATTACCCGTTCGTGATATTCACCAATGTACTAATTATACCAATAGTTTTTGGGATTAAGGTTATATTTATAGAAAGTGTACCCGTATTTTCGTAGAGGTAGAGTGTAAAATCTATTTGGAAAAACCAACCTCAGTACACCCGTCTGAGATTCGAACCTTGATCTCCCTGTCATCGGTTGTCTGGTCTACGGAGAGAATAGCGCCTTAGACCAAGCAGCCACCGAAGAGGGTGTTAGATGTATTCACTTATTAATTGTTAATAAGTTAAAGTAACTAAAAACATCTTAGCTGTTTCCTTAACCAATATCTCTATATAAAATATATATTACTTAGCAAAATGAATTTTGACCTTGAGATATCAGATATTTACCAATGATTTTTTGAAATAACTAGATACAAACGAACTTGTCTATCGTAATACTAAACTTAGATAACTTGAACTGTAACAGCCTACAGACATTGCAAGATCGTGCATATCTGTTTATTGTATTATTTCATGAGCACTGAACTTGTTAAATAGTTTAAGCACAGCCTTTCATTCCAAATCAACTTGAACTGAGATGTGAGCTTATTAGTAGCCTGTAGGCTCTGAAACACTCCTTTGATATTACGGTGACCTAAGATATAGATTAAATAGAGCAACAACAGAGTAGAACAACAAAGAGTAGACATACCTAGGGGGCTAACTGTCAAAAATGTAACCATTTCAAGTTTCAAATTTAGTAATACGAGTAAAATCTCAGAATTTAAACATGTACACAAGCAACTGTTAAGTAATACTTATTTAAGACATCCATTTACGAAGAAATGGCCCATAACAATACAAAGATTATTGAAGACAAAACCACTATGTTTATGAAAGATATCGAAAACACACAACTAATGGTATTTTCTCTTTTTATTTATTTGAGGTATTTAACTTTCTGACCCAACTGATGATATCAGCACATGAGAATGTCTATGAGCAAGAGCGAAAGATCCCATACGTTTTGTTGGGAAAGATATTTTACATACCTTCCAGAGTTCTTTTACATACCTTCCAGAGTTCTTTTACATACCTTCCAGAGTTCTTTTACATACCTTCCAGAGTTCTTTTACATACCTTCCAGAGTTCTTTTACATATCTTCCAGAGTTCTTTTACATACCTTCCAGAGTTCTTTCACATACCCAAATCGAGATTGGACTGACTGATTTAACTTCCCCTCCGAAGGAAATTGTGCTATGGATTTTTATTGCTCAAGAAAAATCCGTCAATTCGGTCTGGGTTTGAACCCACGCTCATCGGATCCTGAGGCAATAACTTTATCCCAAGACCACCCAGGTTGACCTCACCAGCAGTAATATTTAATAATTTTTATAGTTATGAATTTCAAATAAAGATATGAAGCTAAAAATAAAAAGCTTTGAATATGTTGCTTATGTTTTGGATGACCATTTTATGTTCAAATTTAACAAACTCTACTTTTATGATCCAAGGCACACTGTAGGCCAAAAGGGAATTACCAAATGATCATCATAGAGTTAAGATATGTTCACTTAATTGAGAATTGTATTAAAAAATAGATTATCCATCATTTGAATGAAGAAAGGAACGTTACTTTCAAGTGTTCCGTAGGAATTATAAATTTTTAAATAAATATGGAGTTTAAATTCAAATTATATAACCAAATTTCAGTTATATGTATATATATACAAACGCTACTAAAGATTAGCCAAATAAATACAAATTGAAACATAAAATAATCACGAATAAAAATTAGTATATATCGTCTACTTTCAACACAATCATAACTAATATTTCAATTAAATACATTAAAACTAATGTCAACACATGTAGCACTCTTATTTAAGTACTAGCTTTTGCCCGTCGCGGCTTAGCCCGCAATAATTGATAACATATTTTAATTTTTAAATAAACGGTTTTGGTCATAAATCAAACTTTATTTTTTTCAAATATCTATACTTTTTTCTCAGTTCCATCTATAAATAATTTTGCCTTATTTTAATTTTCACTTTTAAATATTTCGGAATAAAATAAATATATATTATTTAAGTTATCAATTATAAATTTAATATTCTTTTTAATTTTTACCTTCATAATTATAAATAAATAGATGAAATAATATTTTTTTCGAACTACATAGCTAAAATAACATCATATTTATTATTTATTAGTATGAAACTACGTCACACTAATTATAATTTACTTTAATTACAAAATATTAAATCCCAAATTCTTAAATGACATTATTTCAATCGCATTGTAATCATATATTTACTATTATTTAAAATCAAAGGGTGGGAATAGTCCTATATGTTATTCCAGAACATTTTCTACCAATGTACACGTTTCATTAGAATCCGTTCCTCAGCTTTGTCGTGATTGAGTAACAAACATCCAAACATCCAAACATCCAAACATACAAACATACAAACTTTCACATTTATAATATTAGTAAGATAAGTAGACCAAGATCTTTCTTTACCTATTGATATGTTTGCTTTTGTCAATATTTTTATATATACTATGTTTAAAACAAAAGGATTAATTTTAAATCATTATTAGCCATAGTAAACAAGTTATTGGTCTGATGCCAATATTCATTTAATTTTCACTTAACCTTTACATTAGTTAAACATAATTTTTAATATATGAGATATTTCAGAAGGGGTACACTGTATCACCCCTATCACGGCACACCCTGACGAACCAACCCCTCTCTTTCCCAACGCAGTTTGTAAAATATCAAGCCAAATATACACCTAAGAAATATCAAGAACAAAATATAAACTACTGAATGTCTCTCGCCACCGCAAAATGCCCGAGAAAAGGTAAAAATATCCAACAAATAAACGAGATACCTTGGCACATTGCCTGTCGCTGTCGATATAAACTTACAGGGGGTGGAGGGGCATGCACAAGAAATCAAACAATGCCGAGGGAGGGGAGGAAGACATTCATCTAAATCAAAAATATATTAATCACCATCAGTTCCTACCACTCGTAATTTAACTTGGCTGACATCACTTCCGTGTCTTTACTAAGGTTGTGTCACCTATTGTATAGTATTGTATAGTATTGTATAGTATTGTATAGTATTGTATAGTATTGTAGCTTCTGGTCGCGGGACCTTTTCAACTCTAGAAATGTGAGTTCACATTTTTATTACATTTGCTCATGGGGTCCTTACCCTAGAATTCCTGCATATTATTCCCAGCATAACGTAATAGACAACAGCTGTTCGTAGCCTAGTAATAGACAACAGCTGTTCGTAGCCTAGTAATAGACAACAGCTGTTCGTAGCCTAGTAATAGACAACAGCTGTTCGTAGCCTAGTAATAGGCAACAGCTGTTCGTAGCCTAGTAATAGACAACAGCTGTTCGTAGCCTAGTAATAGGCAACAGCTGTTCGTAGCCTAGTAATAGACAACAGCTGTTCGTAGCCTAGTAATAGACAACAGCTGTTCGTAGCCTAGTAATAGACAACAGCTGTTCGTAGCCTAGTAATAGACAACAGCTGTTCGTAGCCTAGTAATAGACAACACCTGTTCGTAGCCTAGTAATAGGCAACAGCTGTTCGTAGCCTAGTAATAGACAACAGCTGTTCGTAGCCTAGTAATAGGCAACAGCTGTTCGTAACCTAGTAATAGACAACAGCTGTTCGTAGCCTAGTAATAGGCAACAGCTGTTCGTAGCCTAGTAATAGACAACAGCTGTTCGTAGCCTAGTAATAGGCAACAGCTGTTCGTAGCCTAGTAATAGACAACAGCTGTTCGTAGCCTAGTAATAGACAACCGCTGTTCGTGGCCTATTAATAGTTCCACTGGCATAGACATGTAACTGGTGGTCAGGGTTGAGCTAAAAGCCAATTGTTGTCAAAGTGACGTCGAATAACGTTTACTATGTAATTTGTGGTGAGACGCTATCAAAGCGGCTTTAAGTTCCTTATGGAAGCGTTCAACGTGGTTTGGATTCGTATAAAATTGTCTGGTAGTAAAATGCGGAATGCCACTAGAAAAACAAATATTTTTAAATATGAGAGGTGAACTGGTTTCCAATGGTTGATACTATAGATCAGGTTAACCCAAAGTTCTTGAAAACTTCCCTATTCAGGAGTTAAACCACGGCCGAGGGTATGGAGCCACACAAGCATTACCTTCACTAAATATTGGAAAAGGGCCAAAAAGCTATCTGCATCGGAAACTGTACCACCTCTGAAGATAAACGTGTAAGCTTGCGAAAGCGAGGACATCTCACATGACCGTACTTGGTCGCGTATGTCTCGTTCCATGTGAGGCCTAAAGAATTGTTTCTTGACGTAGGCTACAGTTTTGGTCACATATAAGTGGGTTCCTATGGATGGCACGTGGAAGCATTTGCATTTGTGTAAAAGTACATGATATTTAATCTTAAAGTTTTTATAACCTCACCTTTGGTCAGATCGTTTCTAATTTCTCGTAGTTACGGATCTTCCTGTTGAGTAGTTTGAATGGGTGTAAACAGTTCTGGTAGCCCAGCTAGCACGCCTATCGATGTAGGGTCCTCCCGTTGTGACATAAGCCCGTGATATCCTCCTTGGTCTTCTGGGGCAGTGTCGGTCCAGGATTACCTCCTTGGTCTTCAGGGGGCAGTGTTTGTCCAGGATTACCTCCTTGGTCTTCAGTGGGCAGTGATAGTCCAGAATTACCTCCTTGGTCTTCAGGGGCAGTGTCGGTCCAGGATTACCTCCTTGGTCTTCAGGGGGCAGTGTTGGTCCAGGATTACCTCCTTGGTCTTCAGTGGGCAGTGATAGTCCAGGATTACCTACTTGGTCTTCAGTGGGCAGTGATAGTCCAGGATTACCTCCTTGGTCTTCAGTGGGCAGTGATAGTCCAGGATTACCTCCTTGGTCTTCAGGGGGCAGTGTTGGTCCAGGATTACCTCCTTGGTCTTCAAGGGGTAGTGATAGTCCAGGATTACCTCCTTGGTCTTCAGGGGGCAGTGTCGGTCCAGGATTACCTCCTTGGTCTTCAGGGGGCAGTGTCGGTCCAGGATTACCTCCTTGGTCTTCAGGGGGCAGTGTCGGTCCAGGATTACCTCCTTGGTCTTCAGTGGGCAGTGATAGTCCAGGATTAGCTCCTTGGTCTTCAGGGGCAGTGTCGTTCCAGGATTACCTCCTTGGTCTTCAGGGGGCAGTGTCGGTCCAGGATTACCTCCTTGGTCTTCAGTGGGCAGTGATAGTCCAGGATTACCTCCTTGGTCTTAAGGGGGCAGTGTCGGTCCAGGATTACCTCCTTGGTCTTCAGGGGGCAGTGTCGGTCCGGCATTACCTCCTTGGTCTTCAGGGGGCAGTGTCGGTCCAGGATTACCTCCTTGATCTTCAGGAGCCAGTGTTGGTCCGGCATTACCTCCTTGGTCTTCAGGGGGCAGTGTCGGTCCAGGATTACCTCCTTGATGTTCAGGAGCCAGTGTTGGTCCAGGATTACCTCCTTGATCTTCAGGAGCCAGTGTCGGTCCAGGATTACTCCTTGATCTTCAGGAGCCAGTGTTGGTCCGGCATTACCTCCTTGATCTTCAGGGGCAGTGTTGGTCCAGGATTACCTCCTTGGTCTTCAGGGGGCAGTGTCGGTCCAGGATTACCTCCTTGATCTTCAGGAGCCAGTGTCGGTCCAGGATTACCTCCTTGATCTTCAGGGGGCAGTGTCGGTCCAGGATTACCTCCTTGGTCTTCAGGGGGCAGTGTCGGTCCAGGATTACATCCTTGGTCTTCAGGGGGCAGTGTCGGTCCGGCATTACCTCCTTGGTCTTCAGGGGGCAGTGTCGGTCCAGGATTACCTCCTTGGTCTTCAGGGGGCAGTGTCGGTCCAGGATTACCTCCTTGGTCTTCAGGGGGCAGTGTCGGTCCGGCATTACCTCCTTGGTCTTCAGGGGGCAGTGTCGGTCCAGGATTACCTAATTGATCTTCAGGAGCCAGTGTTGGTCCGGCATTACCTCCTTGATCTTCAGGGGGCAGTGTTGGTCCAGGATTACCTCCTTGGTCTTCAGGGGGCAGTGTCGGTCCAGGATTACCTCCTTGATCTTCAGGAGCCAGTGTCGGTCCGGCATTACCTCCTTGGTCTTCAGGGGGCAGTGTCGGTCCAGGATTACCTCCTTGATCTTCAGGAGCCAGTGTTGGTCCGGCATTACCTCCTTGGTCTTCAGGGGCAGTGTCGGTCCAGGATTACCTCCTTGATCTTCAGGAGCCAGTGTTGGTCCGGCATTACCTCCTTGGTCTTCAGGGGGCAGTGTCGGTCCAGGATTACCTCCTTGGTCTTCAGGGGGCAGTGTTGGTCCAGGATTACCTCCTTTGTCTTCAGTGGGCATTGATAGTCCAGGATTACCTCCTTGGTCTTCAGGGGGCAGTGTTGGTCCAGGATTACCTCCTTGGTCTTCAGGGGCAGTGTTGGTCCAGGATTACCTCCTTGGTCTTCAGTGGGCAGTGATAGTCCAGGATTACCTCCTTGGTCTTCAGGGGGCAGTGTTGGTCCAGGATTACCTCCTTGTTCTTCAGGGGCAGTGTTGGTCCAGGATTACCTCCTTGGTCTTCAGTGGGCAGTGTTGGTCCGGTATATTCTTCTTTCTCTTCACACACCCGAGACAGTACATCAGCCCTAACATTATCATTTCCTGGGTCATAATTCTGTGAAAAATCGCAAGGCGTATGGTTGTGCTATCCCCTGCGCTATTTTGCCAATTCGTCGAGGTTGGTTTAGCATCCAAGACAAGGTAGAGTTGCCATTCTGAATACAGAACTTGTCTTGTTATGAATACTGTTTGAAATTAGTGGCTGCATAAATGATAGCTAAGGCTTACAGTTTGAAGGTAGCGTGGTTCATCTCGTGGGCGTGCAAGGGGCAGCTGGCGTAGGCAACTAGTTGCAATTTCCCTTCGCTGTGTTGGCACAATACTGCCCCAAGTCTAGTAGAAGATGCGTTTCTCTTGAGAACAAAGGTATTTTGAAAATCGTCCATTTTTAACAAAGGTAGAGGAAGTTTGGTCTTAAAATTTTCGAACACTTCTTGGGTTTGTGAACACGATTAAAATGTTCCCTACTTATTTTATTTGATAAAATGGGAATGCTACCGGAGCAATATTGGGTATAAATATAACTTTAAAATAAACCATCTCTAAAAATTAGGCAAGTTTTCTAGCTGGGTTAGGCGTGGGGAGCACATCCAACACCCGAGTACGTTATGGGTTTAATGCTACTCTTTTGCGAGAAATTAGATGAGCCTAGTACTCAATTTACTGGGATTCACCGTAGTCTCCTTTCTTCAATACTTCTCTCAAATGTTTTTCCTGGTATTTGTATTTTCAGAGCAAATAACTCGGTCATCTAAGTATGCAAACACGTCGTCAAACTGAGTATCTCCATATATGTTATTCATTAATTGAAAGAGCGATTGGGCACCGTTACAAATTACGAAGGATAGGAAATTGAATTCAAATAGCGTTATAGGTTTAAAGAACGCCGTATATGGCTTGGATGTATCGGGTCATGGTGGTTTATAGTAGGCTTTATTTATATCCACTACGGTATATAATTTCGCCTCGTCTAGGTATTGAAGTCCATTTAAAAAGTCTGTCCAGAATTAAACCTGGTGTTTAATATTCTATAGTTGAGAACAGTTCGCTTTTCCTTAGTTATTAGAAAGGCTGTGGATACATACGGACTCTCAGAAGGCATCAAGCACTTGCTGTTCAGGTGGAGAGTAGTGGTAGAGTTTGGAACGTACTAGGGCTTTGTCCAGGCCTAAGGTAAATATATGACTCGCCCTATTCTTTCACTTATTGCGTCAAACACTCAACACAGTGATAAAGTTCCCTGAGGATTTCACTCCGACCACTACGTTTAGTTCTTCTCTACAAAGTACGGGTATTAATTCAAACTCGTATTGCTTATTGAAGCAAAAATACACCCTATTACTGGGTAAATCTATTTTCATACCAATACTACGAATAGAATACTAGGAATTAAATAATTTCCTAATATTACACTGGCCAACAATTTTTATATTTTTCTCTGTTGACTAAAACTGAACACACTCAATTTTAGCTAATTTTGGAACGGTGACTTCAAATATGATTTTTTTAATCATGTCAAATTTATGAACTATCGCATTATGTATTTATCGCTATTGTCTTGAATGACTCAAACTTTTGATCACATATTCTTCTGATAAACATCTGTAAAAACTATAAGTAATTTAATATTTGATTTTTATAATATATAAATAGTTCTCATTCGAATAATTTGCATAGCGAGTGAAATAATTTAGATTATTATCATTAAAAACTATTTTAAAGCAAGAGCTATAACATTGCTATTGGAATAAAACTTCCGTGGCTGCCGGGAAAGCCGTTGAACTTTATTTATTAGAGTTTATAGCTTCATGATTATATGCGACCTTAGATAGACACTTGGCTAGATACCCATAAAAAGAGGGCCTTTCCGCCAACTCTCCCCTCTTATCCCGACCCCAGCATCATGTTCATGTCACTGTTCGTCTAGAGTCCCTCTTAGCACGTACGCAATGCATGTTAGGGACCTGGCTCCCTAAAGGATTTCCTCAAATATTACTATTTTATCTGTACAATATTTGTGGATTGTGACTAATATTTGGATTACGACACGGCATCTTTACAATTGAGCAATACATAACATTCTGTTTGTTGAACTTGGCATCATGTCTGCAGACGAAATTATGTGAACAGGCCAGAATATTTTGGACATATATATGAGGAAGCTTCACAGTACCCTGTCAAAGAACAAATATTAGTGACTTTAGGAAGAAAGCCTATTTTTATTACTTTCACATAAAGATTGGTGATCAAGACATACATACACATTGTATTCAGGCCCTGTGTGGAAAAAAGGTAAGCGAAATAAATTAGCATTTTGTATGCCAATGATATGGTGAGAGCCAAAAAATCATGCAGATGATTGCTATTTTTGCCTAGCCTAGACTTTGGGCTACAATAAAAAACAAAAGATAAAATTATATACCCAAGTCTTGGATAAGAAATCTGCTCAGATGAAATACCTGTGCCTGTTTTTAACGTACCTCCGTTAGTTGAGGGAGAAGAGGCTATGGCAGAGGTGGTTGAAAATGATGTGGATGTTGAAGATGGTGATGATGATTATACTGGTTCATGTTGTAATTCAGGGCCGCAATTTTTTAATCAGGAAGAAATTAATGACTTAGTAAGAGATTTGGGTATTTCTATAGAGTTGTCTGAACTACTAACTTCAAGATTAAATGGAAAAATACTTGATCACACTATGAAAATAACATTTTATCGTAAAAGGAAATATTAACCTTTACAATACTGCAGAGTTGAAAGTGGTTTAGTTTATTGTCATGATGTGTCAGGTTTGTTAAACGCAATGGGCGTGACCAGCTACGATGCAAATGAGTGGCGCCAGTTTTAGGATGGTTCTAAGAGTTGTCTCAAGTGTGCATGGCTCCACAATGAGAATTTGTATGGATCAATTACCTTTGGCCATTTAATCCATCTAAAGGAATAATATGAAGCTATTGAACAAGTTTTAAAGTTACTCAAATATGGTAACCATAATTGGACCATCTGTGTGGATCTTAAAATGGTTACAATTGTACTTGGCCAACAAAGATGGTACACTAAATTTCCTTGTTTCTTGTGTCTCTGGGATAGTCAGGCCAGGGACAAACATTGGACTCAGAAGAACTGGAAAATAAGAACATTTTTAAAAGTTGAAGGAAAAAATATAATCAGCCAGACTTTAGTAGAGTAAAAAAATCATCTTTCCTTCTTAACATCAAACTTGGTATTATGAAGCAGTTTGTAAAAGCTTTAGATGTATAAGGTAACTACTTAAAGTACATTTGTGAAAAACTACCACAAATTAGTTACGAAAAATTAAAAGCTTGTGTTTTTAATGAGACTGAAATTATAACTCTGATTAACGATCCACATTCACTAGCTCTATGAATTATATTAAGAAAGATGCATGGAATTAATTTGTTACTGTTGTTAATAATTTCTTGGGGTACAAAAAAAGCCGAAAATTACAAAGATACTGTTGAAACTTTGAATGTCACCACCTTGACTGCAACATAAGCATAACATTTAATTTTCTCAACAGTCATCTTATTATTATTTTGAAAAATACTTGACGTGAAATCCAAAAATCAATATCAATATGGTTTCAGCACATAAAAATACTTTAAAACTAAGTCTCATATTGAAGTCAGCAAATAATGTATGGACCAGTGTTATCGTCGCTATTATCGTCGACATAGTCAAAAACCAACAGAACAACGCAAACCTTCCTATTTTAATGCTTATTTTCACCCATTGTTGTATATTTAGCATTGTAGTATCGGCCGTTACACATTGAGCGATGGAGGATGACGGCTTCTTGATGAGCTTTTCTTTAATAGAAAATAGACTACCGTGACACTCTCTAGATATAATATTAATAACATCTCGTATTCAAAAGAGCTACGATATTTTCCTGGCGTATATTTACTGTCAATCCCTTTAAAGTAATCCCGGAGAAGCAGTTCTCGGGTTGGATTTTCGGAGTGGGTCAGCTGTTCGCGTCACGCTTACCTAAAAATGTGTAATCTTTACCCACTCCTTCTACCCCTTGACTCTATTGGGGTATTCGCAAATCAAATGTGTGGTTGAGAAACAATTAAAACATCTCCGAATCCTTGCTGAGTAATTGTTTACCTCTTCCTTTATACCAATGTGTTTTGGGTGGAGGGATGATGTTTCCCTAGCTATTCCCGAATAAGACACCAATCCAATGTCTTGTCTGTCTCCCTAATTAGAATATTCCCCGTAGTTATAGTTCCCCTGGTGGACACTTTTGAGTTTATCTTCGACCCCTGCATTTCAATTATAGTTTTTAATCTCTTGTTGGGTTAGATCGAACTGCGCGGCTTCCCTCTTGATATGTGTAAAAGAACGTACCCTGATTATATTTGAGTTTATCTTGATATTGGGCCTTAACCTACGGAAAATACGGCCCTATTCCTTTTCTCATATAAACACCTACCCCCAAACCCCACCATCATGCCTTCTGGTGAGGTTTTGTAGGTTTCTCAGATAGTCATGTACTAATTATATAACGTCTATACCCTCTTCAATCAGATATTGGTTATTATTATAACCTTATTCAATCAAATATTAGTTAATATTATTACCCTCTTCAATCAGATATTGGTTATTATTATAACCTTCTTCAATCAAATATTAATTAATATTATTACCCTCTTCAATCAGATATTGGTTATTATTATTATTATTATTATTATTATTATTATTATTATTATTATTATTATTATTATTATTATTATTACCTTCTTCAATGGTGGCTGCGTTATCTGATAGCTCGTGATCTTAATCAAAGCACACATTTCTATCCAACAATTTCCACACATCCATCGTAGACTTTGCCTTAAAATATGAATAAAGAACTACCCTGGGCACGGGATGATTCCCGGATAGCTCAGTGGTAAGAGAATTGGCTACTAAGCCAAAGTTTCCGGTTTAGATTCCCGTGCCCAGGTGTCATTTTTCAATTTTCAAAATATTATAATATAAAATAGATAAACTATACATACCATTTAGTTTTAAAAATGTATTTGTACGTATACATAAAGAGGAATTTCTAAAATCACGAGCCAAGAAAATTTTCTATATTGATCCCGAGTTTTCATGACGAGCTCAGCTTGAAGCTCAAAATCCAAGTACTCGCAGGGCCCTATCAAAATTCATGGATAAAAAAAATAACTTCATTATAATGAACAATTTTATTTAATCTAAATAGCCTACATGATGTATCTAATATTTTTATAAAATAGAATGCAGGGAACTAAGTTTTACCTGACATTTAACACCAGAACAAGCTGTTTAGCTACTCATATATAAAGAAAACCTACCATTGGTATTTACGACTAAAAAATAAATTAATAAGCTATGTATAAATTTCTAACACTTCCCAAATAGATACTTGTCCTTATACCGGTAGTCATTTATTAACTACGGATTATTTTTAAAAAAATTGCACATATTAAACAAATAATTATTCAATAATAGCTAAAAAACAGTTAAAAACTAATATATTAGCATTCTTTGTAATATATTTATCTAAATAACTAGTTTTTCTCCTATTTATTCTACTAAGTGGTTTTATATTGGTAACCAAATCTCAAAGTTATGTTTAACTGGAAGAATGATTAATTATTTTACACTTAATTAATTATTTATTTGGATAACACAATTTATTTGGATTAGGAAAAAGTCTAATATCATAGTGATCATGTATATATATATATACACTAGGGTTACACTGATTAATAGATTATACAATCATTATATGACTTAAAATGTGACATATTTTGAATATTAAGAAGAAAAATATAAAAACCCAATATAATATTATTTAGAGTTGATGAAATATTATATTTATTCAAGCTTCTAAATCAATTCAATTAGGTAAATGAGTTTATAAATATTTTGCTCTCTTCTCCCCTGCCAAAAAATAAATCAAATTCTAAATGACTCCAATTTTCTATACAAGTTTTAAAAGTAGATTTATTCTGGCTTTTCCCGCGAAATTCTAGAGGCAAGGAATAAAGAAAGAAAGAGCCAATTAAACCAGTGTAAAGGAAGAAAATGGTGCTGAAATAAGCTTCGAAGAAGATTAAGAAGCTTCAGATAAAGTTTTCAAAGTAGAATTAGGTGAAGCCACTTTAAGAACTCAGTCCTTTGAGGGGATAACTTCTTGAAGATAACTTCTCCAAAGGTATTACCAGAAATAATTACACAACTTCCATATTAAATAGCAATTAATCGTCTTAGTAGGACTTGGCAAACAATGGAATAATCCCAGCACCTAGCGACTCGACTAGCATGCAGCTTATGTCATACGAAGCAGGAAGCTATCCTCTGAAATCAATGTGGAATAAGAAGACTAATTCGATTAAAATAATTAAGTTTATCTAATGATGTTCTTTATACATTTTGAACATATCTATATAAGATTAAATAAAAATATGTGTGCTACTTATTGAACAATCTAGGGTTTATATATTTGATAAAAAAATAATCATTTAATTCTAAAAATTAACAGGTACCATGGTATATAGAGTGATCAATGCACTTGGCTACGAGCCTAGGGGTCTCTGGTTCAATTCCCGTCTGATACCTAGGGTATTATCCCAAAAGGGGAATTACCCCCACGGTCACCAGGGTTGGTTTGTTAGGCTTAAGTTATGTGTTTAAAAGTTTCCACTGTTTCTAAACCCTCATACTCACTATCACCCTCATACTCACTATCACCCTCATACTCACTATCCCCCTCATACTCACTATCACCCTCATACTCTCTATCACCCTCATACTCTCTATCACCCTCATACTCTCTATCACCCTCATACTCACTATCACCCTCATACTCACTATCACCATCATACTCACTATCACCCTCATACTCTCTATCACCCTCATACTCTCTATCACCCTCATACTCTCTATCACCCTCATACTCACTATCATCCTCATACTCACTATCACCCTCATACTCTCTATCACCCTCATACTCTCTATCACCCTCATACTCACTATCACCCTCATACTCACTATCACCCTCATACCCACTATCACCCTCATACTCTCTATCACCCTCATACTCACTATCCCCCTCATACTCTCTATCACCCTCATACTCACTATCACCCTAACACTCACTATCACCCTCATACTCACTATCCCCCCTCACACTCACTATCCCCCTCACACTCACTATCACCCTCATACTCACTATCACCCTCATACTCGCTATCACCCTCATACTCACTATCACCCTCATACTCTCTATCACCCTCATACTCACTATCACCCTCATACTCACTATCCCCCTCATACTCACTATCCCCCTCATACTCACTATCCCCCTCATACTCACTATCCCCCTCATACTCACTATCACCCTCATACTCACTATCCCCCTCACACTCACTATCACCCTCATACTCACTATCACCCTCATACTCACTATCACCCTCATACTCACTATCCCCCTCATACTCACTATCACCATCATCTCAACTCATTAGGACATGGAGAAAGCCTTAATGGAAAGGATATATGATTAGTACATTTGGGCGCTCCCTGGAAAACTGTACATTAGTTTTGGATAATTTCTCCACTACTGGGCTAAAATGATGTAGCCCAGACATGAGATGTATATACATTTTAAAACCAACTTTGTTAATAAATTCATGTCTAAAATAGTTTTCAAAATTTTGATTTCAATAAACAGAAAGTTCGAAAACTTATAGCTCAAACTTCACAGATAATTTGCTTGAACCAAAATTAATACAAAATCCTTATACACTTAATTTGGAAAACTATGCTAATACCATTAAATTATGTTTAAAGTTCCGGCGTACAGCTACGGGAGAGCAAAGCTGTTTTAGCATACCTGTACAACAGGTTGTATAAACGGTAGGCGTGCGGCACTGTACACCTCGACATCTTGGAGCACGGCAACAGAACATACCACAATTAATAATAAACAAATCACCAGTTAATCTAGAAATGAGAATACATTCTGAGGGTCATCATTAACGGTCCTACATCACAGAACGTGCTTGCCATTATTACATGTGGAGTTCCACGCACCTAGCTCTTATGCAACTTGTTGTACACGCATGCTTGACATCTTTGCTCTCCCAGCACTGTAGGCAGAAAATTTGAATAAAATTTAAAGGATTAGCATAGTTTTCTCGATGTAAGTGATCAGGGATATTGTGTTACTTTTGTTCAAACACGCTATATATGAAGCTTGGTCTTTGGGTTTCTGAGCAACCAGTTTAGGTCTTTATAAGGAATATTAATTATTTTGATAGTTAAATACCTGATGTTGAGGTTTAAAATACAGCTTTATTCTCGCTGCAATAAATTAAAGAAAACAAGGATTTAGCTATGACGTGTATATGCATAAAGTTAAATGTGTATGTACAATATGTTTATTATGTGAATATATCGTCACCCGAGAATGGAAGTGTTCTATGTCCAATTTTACACTTTTGTGTTAAAGAGCATTACAGTTTGACATTGTGTATAAAATCAATGTTACATTAGAAGTCTATTCATTTAGAAATAAATAATTTTTAAGTTTTTAAATATATTTAATAGTATTGAATTATTTTATTGGGTAATGTTTCATATTATCTCCGTAAATCAGTTTTAGTATGACATCTAAAAATATGTATGCAGCCAAAGTAGCTACTTAATTAAATATCACATAAATAATAAAGTTCTGCTCCTCGAAGATGATGCGGATGCATAATGGTGACACCTTCTCAACCTAATATATACTGATTTCTAAACGATAGAGCTCACGCATTCTTACTAAACACCATTGTTATTTAGTCCTCAAGAATGTAATACAATGTTCACCACATCAATCCATGAATATTCTTAATAGTTGAACCTTGTCCCTATCTCTAATATATCTGATATATGATTTATTTCTCGGATCCTGACCGTGAAAGATATTCCAGGTAAGGTTTACCTTTAGGATTCGTCCCAATCATGGACCATTATACACCTGTTAGTAGAATCTTTACAGGTAAAATTTACCTTTTCAAGCAATAACGTTCTAGGCTTCCTCTCAGCAACCCTACGTATCTTGAACAGTTTTATATACGTCCCTCAGTGAAAATGCTCTTCCGCACTGATACGAAAGGTACTTGAACTGTGCAAGCTCAATCGTTTTGGAATTTAGGTAAACAGTGTGTAGAAGACTACCATCTTTAAAACGGGTGGTTCTAAATTTACTGGTTCCTCTT
>JBCFYV010000001.1:69583045-69687783 GCA_039000515.1 Timema cristinae | reverse complement strand
GTGATATTTAATTAAGTAGCTACTTTGGCTGCATACATATTTTTAGATGTCATACTAAAACTGATTTATGGAGATAATATGAAACATTACTCAATAAAATAATTCAATACTATTAAATATATTTAAAAACTTAAAAATTATTTATTTCTAAATGAATAGACTTCTAATGGCGGGCACGTATCGTAGCTGCTCCAGACGTTTATGGCCTGAATCCTGATCAACTAAGTATAGCCTACGACCCGATCGTACTTGATCCTCGGCGCTGTTTTGCCTTGTTAGAGCACCAGGTAGTTGTCATCCTAGCAACGATACTATGCCGTTATATTATTTTTATTAATTTTTGAGGCTATAACATATTATCATTATAATGATAGTTAAACATTTTAATTTAGTTTTATTTATTTAAATATATTATTGGTTAACATTTTGTGAATGACTATTTCTTTATATGCTTTATAGTAAAATTTAGTAGGATGTAACGTTTAAAAGAGCTAGCCTAGTATTATAAAGTGTGTACGCCACCATTAGGGTTACATTTGATATAACGATTGGATTGGGTCCAAATTTGCTGTTCTGTATTATAATAATTAAAAAGGGATTATGTCTTATTTTATAAATTAAAAGTTCATGTGTTATATAGTTATTTTTATTTTAAGCAGATAAGCAGTTTTTTGCTAGATATTTCCCACGTTGTAGATTTTAATAAAAGCCCGACTATTACGTTATATGGATGATAATTCCCGACACGTGAGATTTACAACACAGATTAAGATATCATAGACTCCACCACACGGCTCCTCGTCAGGAAGGAAAGTGAAGAGATGCGTACTCTGAAGGGGTATATCAAGCGACATTTCCTTCTCGAAGCTTCCCAAAAGAAAAAAGCTGTGGTCATCCAGGTGCGTTTTTGTCCACAAAACTGCGTTGTCCTCTTAACAAAGACGTAGGAGGATGTCTCCATATCTTGTAACTTAACAACTTAACACAAATAAATATTACTACCCGCCTTCATTTAAAATATCGTAATTTTGAATAAAGATGTGAATAATAATTTATTGAGATGCATAATTATATATCATTACAAGTAGTGATTAAATGTTAACTGGGTTTTCTGTCAAGATCGTTGATCTTAAAAAGCACAATATATTTTGTCACATTGGCTTGAGAACGTGAGAAATGGAGAATCTCAATACGTCTTTCAAATTTTTATCCACTCATTAAGCTATGTTTCAGACTAAACCAAGGTATATTTGAAATGATTTAATACTTAAAGGGAAATTCTAGATTTAATACATAAACAGTAATCTATTATAGAGTATAAATATAAAAAAAATAGTATTTTTGTTCTATTAATCTATAATTTAAATCATTGATTTCTACATCTTGAAGTTAAAGTCTTATTGTGATATATCACAAGCTACACACACATCTAAGCAAATCCTCTTACACACAAGTAATCCTTTCTTTCTTAAACTATATTGGTTAAATGTTGGACTGAGCTTACATCCAGAAACTTTTAGAAAATGTATTAGTAGATTAAAATAAGATATGTATAGTAAATGCAACAGAGGAAATTTATGTATTGGTAGGATTACATAGTGTATTACTAACAAAGCTGTAATGCGGTCTAAGACCAGTTAAACTGGAAATTGACTAGATAGTTCCGGATGTGCTTATCAGGTAGCATTTGAGGACGGACTGTGTTTGAAGAAGTTGAGGATTTATTTTTCATGAACTACTAATACTTATTTATTTAATGAGAATTTGAAGTAAATGCTATGCTTTTGGCTTTGTTTCCTTTAATAAGTAATAGTTAAAAGACAAATCATCACCGTAGTTTGGATTCTGCAATGTGTGACTTAAATGAGGTTTGGATTGTCGAGGTCTTACGACGTACTACTTTTTATTTGAGTGTTTAATCCTATGGATATTAACTAGACATAAACCATAAAATAGTAAATATTTTATTTTGGATTGTTCTGTAACAATGACGTAACAAGGTGTGGTATTAAGGGAGTAAAGTAAGGGGTTATAAACACTATTATTCCCTTAATTGTTTTGCTGTAATCTAAAAACGATTGTTTTTATTTACTTGAGTTTGTTGGAGAATAGTATTGGAGCATAATAATAATAATAATAATAATAATAATAATAATAATAATAATAATAATAATAATAATAGTATTGTGGTTTAAAGGCCCATTGACACATCGAGGTCATTAGGGCAATAATAATAATAATAATAATAATAATAATAATAATAATAATAATAATAATAATAAAACAAGTAAATTAACGACATTCTTGCCATTAAGAAATAAATAAGTGTTCATTTCCAGATATAGAAATACTAGGTTTTAAGTTACCAACCATTTTTGTATACAAAGTTTGCATAAGTTTGGTTAATCTGCGCAAAAAAACAAGTAAAGCTCAAACACAAAAATTTAGTTCTAAGGCTTAATAACTACGAAAAAAATAGTTCACGGTATTTGTAACATTCAATCTTTCTTCTTTGTAAATACCTCCTCGAGTTTATAGTAAGTTCCTTTTTCTCGTGAAATGACATCATCCTTCCTCAGGAATTGTGATGCACAGCTGTGAAGAGGGAAAGCGAAGGGACGAAAGATCCTGATGGCACCACCTATCTACAGCCAAGATGCTCCTTTAATGCAGCCACTAGGCAATATCAATTCCCATGAGGACGACTTCATATCTTCCAGCACGGGCGAATGAATCCAAGAAAACTGACTCGTCTGCTTCTGGTCTTGTGACATAAGGCTCTAGAAGGTCATCCATGAACCACGTAAAGTTGTTGAGAGATCGTGAGTATGCAGCTCTGATGTCTACAATTGCTACATAGAAGGTACTCTAGTATCTACATAGTGCTACACGGGAAGATCAACAGTATCTACATTGTGTTACACGGGAAGATCAACAGTATCTACATTGTGCTACACGGGAAGATCAACAGTATCTACAATGTGCTACACGGGAAGATCAACAGTATCTACATTGTGCTACACGGGAAGATCAACAGTATCTACATTGTGCTACACGGGAAGATCAACAGTATCTACATTGTGCTACACGGGAAGATAAACAGTATCTACAATGTGCTACACGGGAAGATCAACAGTATCTACATTGTGCTACACGGGAAGATCAACAGTATCTACATAGTGCTACACGGGAAGATAAACAGTATCTACATTGTGCTACACGGGAAGATCAACAGTATCTACATAGTGCTACACGGGAAGATGAACAGTATCTACATTGTGCTACACGGGAAGATCAACAGTATCTACATTGTGCTACACGGGAAGATCAACAGTATCTACATTGTGCTACACGGGAAGATAAACAGTATCTACATTGTGCTACACGGGAAGATGAACAGTATCTACAATGTGCTACACGGGAAGATCAACAGTATCTACATAGTGCTACACGGGAAGATGAACAGTATCTACATTGTGCTACACGGGAAGATCAACAGTATCTACATAGTGCTACACGGGAAGATGAACAGTATCTACATTGTGCTACACGGGAAGATCAACAGTATCTACATTGTGCTACACAGGAAGATCAAATTATCTACATTGTGCTACACGGGAAGATCAACAGTATCTACATTGTGCTACACGGGAAGATCAACAGTATCTACATAGTGCTACACGGGAAGATGAACAGTATCTACAATGTGCTACACGGGAAGATCAACAGTATCTACATTGTGCTACACGGGAAGATCAAATTATCTACATTGTGCTACACGGGAAGATCAACAGTATCTACATAGTGCTACACGGGAAGATCAAATTATCTACATTGTGCTACACGGGAAGATACAACAGTATCTACATTGTGCTACACGGGAAGATCAACAGTATCTACATAGTGCTACACGGGAAGATCAACAGTATCTACATTGTGCTACACGGGAAGATGAACAGTATCTACAATGTGCTACCCGGGAAGATCAAATTATCTACATTGTGCTACACGGGAAGATCAACAGTATCTACATAGTGCTACACGGGAAGGTCAACAGTATCTACAATGTGCTACACGGGAAGATCAACAGTATCTACATAGTGCTACACGAGAAGATCAACAGTATCTACAATGTGCTACACGGGAAGATCAACAGTATCTACAATGTGCTACACGGGAAGATCAACAGTATCTACATAGTGCTACACGGGAAGATCAAATTATCTACATTGTGCTACACGGGAAGATAAACAGTATCTACATTGTGCTACACGGGAAGATGAACAGTATCTACATAGTGCTACACGGGAAGATCAAATTATCTACATTGTGCTACACGGGAAGATAAACAGTATCTACATTGTGCTACACGGGAAGATCAACAATATCTACATTGTGCTTCACGGGAAGATCAACAATATCTACAATGTGCTACACGGGAAGATCAACAGTATCTACATTGTGCTACACGGGAAGATCAACAGTATCTACATAGTGCTACACGGGAAGATCAAATTATCTACATTGTGCTACACGGGAAGATCAACAGTATCTACATAGTGCTACACGGGAAGTCAACAGTATCTACAATGTGCTACACGGGAAGATCAACAGTATCTACATTGTGCTACACGGGAAGATCTACATTATCTACAATGTGCTACACGGGAAGAACAAATTATCTACAATGTGCTACACGGGAAGATCAACAGTATCTACATAGTGCTACACGGGAAGATCAAATTATCTACATTGTGCTACACGGGAAGATTAACAGTATCTACATTGTGCTACACGGGAAGATCAACAGTATCTACATTGTGCTACACGGGAAGATCAAATTTATCTACAATGTGCTACACGGGAAGATCAAATTATCTACATTGTGCTACACGGGAAGATAAACAGTATCTACATTGTGCTACACGGGAAGATCAACAGTATCTACATTGTGCTACACGGGAAGATCAAATTATCTACAATGTGCTACACGGGAAGATCAACAGTATCTACATAGTGCTACACGGGAAGATAAACAGTATCACCAATGTGCTACACGGGAAGATCAACAGGATCTACATTGTGCTACACGGGAAGATCAACAGTATCTACATAGTGCTACACGGGAGATCAAATTATCTACATTGTGCTACACGGGAAGATAAACAGTATCTACATTGTGCTACACGGGAAGATCAACAGTATCTACATTGTGCTACACGGGAAGATCAAATTATCTACATTGTGCTACACGGGAAGATAAACAGTATCTACATTGTGCTACACGGGAAGATGAACAGTATCTACATAGTGCTACACGGGAAGATCAAATTATCTACATTGTGCTACACGGGAAGATAAACAGTATCTACATTGTGCTACACGGGAAGATCAACAGTATCTACATAGTGCTACACGGGAAGATCAAATTATCTACATTGTGCTACACGGGAAGATAAACAGTATCTACATTGTGCTACATCGGAAGATCAACAGTATCTACATAGTGCTACACGGGAAGATCAACAGTATCTACAATAGTGCATACACGGGAAGATAACAGTTATCTACAATGTGCTACACGGGAAGATCAACAGTATCTACAATTGTGCTACACGGGAAGATCAAACAGTATCTACAATGTGCTACACGGGAGAATCAACAGTATCTACAATGTGCTACACGGGAAGATCAACAGTATCTACATAGTGCTACACGGAAGATAACAGTACTACAATGTGCTACACGGGAAGATCAACAGTATCTACATGTGCTACACGGGAAGATAACAGTATCTACAATGTGCTACACGGGAGTCAACATATCTACATGTGCTACACGGGAAGATCAAATTATCTACATTGTGCTACACGGGAAGATAACAGTATCTACATTGTGCTACACGGAAGATAACAGTATCTACATAGTGCTACACGGGAAGATAACATATCTACAATGTGCTACACGGAAGATCAAATTATCTACATTGTGCTACACGGGAAGATCAACATATCTACATAGTGCTACACGGAAGATCAACAGTATTACAGTGCTACACGGGAAGATAACAGTATCTACAAGTGCTACACGGGAAGATAAACATATCTACATGTGCTACACGGGAAGATGAACAGTATCTACAATGTGCTACACGGGAAGATCAATATCTACAATGTGCTACACGGAAGATAAACATATCTCATTGTGCTACACGGGAAGATCAACAGTATCTACATATGCTACACGGAAGATCAAATTATCTACATTGTGCTACACGGGAAGATAAAATATCTACATTGTGCTACACGGGAAGATAAACAGTATCTACATAGTGCTACACGGGAAGATAACAGTATCACAATGTGCTACACGGGAAGATCAAATTATCTACATTGTGCTACAGGGAAGATCAACAGTATCTACATAGTGCTACACGGGAAGATCAAATATCTACAATGTGCTACACGGGAAGATAACAGTATCTACATGTGCTACACGGGAAGATCAACAGTATCTACATGTGCTACACGGGAAGATAACATATCTACATGTGCTACACGGGAAGATCAACAGTATCTACATGTGCTACACGGGAAGATCAACATATCTACATGTGCTACACGGAAGATAACATATCTACATTGTGTAACCGGAAGATAACAGTATCTACATGTGCTACACGGGAAGATGAACAGTATCTACAATGTGCTACACGGGAAGATCAAATATCTACATTGTGCACACGGGAAGATCAACAGTATCTACATTGTGCTACACGGGAAGATCAACATATCTACATGTGCTACACGGGAAGATAACAGTATCTACAATGTGCTACACGGAAGATCACAGTATCTACAAGTGCTACACGGGAAGATCAACATATCTACATTTGCTACACGAAGATAACAGTATCTACATTGTGCTACACGGGAAGTCAACAGTATCTACATAGTGCTACACGGGAAGATAACATATCTACATTGTGCTACACGGGAAGATCAACAGTATCTACATTGTGCTACACCGGAAGATAAATATCTACATGTGCTACACGGGAAGATCAACAGTATCTACATTGTGTACACGGGAAGATCAACAGTATCTACATGTGCTACACGGGAAGATAACAGTATCTACAATGTGCTACACGGAAGATCAACAGTATCTACATGTGCTACACGGAAGATCAAATTATCTACATGTGCTACAGGGAAGATCAACAGTATCTACAAGTGCTACACGGGAAGATCAAATATCTACATAGTGCTACACGGAGATCATATCTACATGTGCTACACGGAAGATAACAGTATCTACATGTGCTACACGGGAAGATCAACAGTATCTACTGTGCTACACGAAGATCAAATTATTACATGTGCTACACGGAAGATCAAAATCTACATTGTCTACACGGAAGATAAACATATCTACATGTGCTACACGGAAGATCAACAGTATCTACATTGCTACACGGGAAGATCAAATTATCTACATGTGCTACACGGGAAGATAACAGTATTACATGTGCTACACGGGAAGAAACATATCACCAAGTGCTACACGGAAGATCAACAGATCACATGTGCTACACGGGAAAACAACAGTATCTACATATGCACACGGAAGATCAAATATCTACATGTGCTACACGGGAAGATAAACATATCTACATGTGCTACACGGGAAGATCAACAGTATCTACATTGTGCTACACGGAAGATCAATTATCTACATGTGCTACACGGGAAGATCAACAGTATCACATGTGCTACACGGGAAAAACAGTATCTACATAGTGCACACGGGAGATCAAACATCTACATGTGCTACACGGAAGATAAACAGTATCTACATTGTGCACACGGAAGATCAACAGTATCTACATAGTGCTACACGGGAAGATCAAATATCTACATGTGCTACACGGGAAATAAAATATCTACATTGTGCTACACGGAAATCAACAGATTACATGTGCACACGGAAGATAACAGTATCTACAATGTGCTACACGGGAAGATAACAGTTCTACATGTGCTACAGGGAAGATCAAATATCTACATGTGCTACACGGGAAGATAAACAGTATCTACATGTGCTACACGGAAGATCAACAGTATTACATAGTGCTACAGGGAAGATCAACAGTATCTACATGTGCTACACGGAAGATAACAGTATCTACATAGTGCTACACGGAGATAACATATCTACAATGTGCTACACGGGAAGATCAACAGTATCTACATGTGCTACACGGAGATCAACAGTATCTACATTGCTACACGGGAAGATCAACAGTATCTACAATGTGCTACACGGGAAGATCAACAGTATCTACAATGTGCTACACGGGAAGATCAACAGTATCTACATTGTGCTACACGGGAAGATCAAACAGTATCTACATAGTGCTACACGGGAAGATCAACATATCTACATTGTGCTAACACGGGAAGATAAACAGTATCTACATGTGCTACACGGGAAGATCAACAGTATCTACATAGTGCTACACGGGAAGATCAACAGTATCTACATGTGCTACACGGGAAGATCAACAGTATCTACATTGTGCTACACGGGAAGATCAACAGTATCTACAATGTGCTACACGGGAAGATCAACAGTATCTACAATGTGCTACACGGGAAGATCAAACAGTATCTACAATGTGCTACACGGGAAGATCAACATTATCTACATAGTGCTACACGGGAAGATGAACAGTTATCTACATTGTGCTACACGGGAAGATAACAGTATCTACATTGTGCTACACGGGAAGATCAAGAGTATCTACATTGTGCTACACGGGAAGATCAAATATCTACATTGTGCTACACGGGAAGATAACAGTATCTACATTGTGCTACACGGGAAGATGAACAGTATCTACATAGTGCTACACGGGAAGATCAAATTATCTACATTGTGCTACACGGGAAGATAAACAGTATCTACATTGTGCTACACGGGAAGATGAACAGTATCTACATAGTGCTACACGGAAGATCAAATTATCTACAATGTGCTACACGGGAAGATCAACAGTATCTACATTGTGCTTCAATGGAAGATCAACAGTATCTACATTGTGCTACACGGGAAGATCAAACAGTATCTGCATAGTGCTACACGGGAAGATCAACAGTATCTACATTGTGTACACGGAAGATCAACAGTATCTACATAGTGCTACACGGAAGATCAAATTATCTACATTGTCTACACGGGAAGATCAACAGTATCTGCATGTGCCACACGGAAGATCAACAGTATCTTCATTGTGCTACACGGAAGATCAACAGTATCTACATTGTGCTTCAATGGAAGATCAACAGTATCTACATTGTGCTACACGGAAGATCAACAGTATCTTCATTGTGCTACACGGAAGATCAACAGTATCTACATTGTGCTTCATGGAAGATCAACAGTATCTACATTGTGCTACACGGGAAGATCAACAGTATCTACATAGTGCTACACGGGAAGATCAACAGTATCTACATGTGCTACACGGGAAGATCAACAGTATCTACATAGTGCTACCGGGAAGATCAACAGTATCTACATTGTGCTCATGGAAGATCAACAGTATCTACATGTGCTACACGGGAAGATCAACAGTATTTGCTTGTGATACGCGGAAGATCAACAGTATCTACATTGTGCTACACGGGAAGATCAACATTATCTGCATTGTGCTACACGGAAGATCAACAGTATCTACATAGTGCTACACGGAAGATCAAATTATCTACATTGTGCTACACGTGAAGTTCAACAGTATCTGCATTGTGCTACACGGAAGATCAACAGTATCTGCATTGTGCTACACGGAAGATCAACATATACATTGTGCTACACAGGAAGATCAACAGTATCTTCATTGTGCTACACGGGAAGATCACAGTATCTGCATTGTGCTACACGGAAGATCAACAGTATCTCAATGTGCTACACGGGAAGATCAACAGTATCTACATAGTGCTACACGGAAGATCAACAGTATCTGCATAGTGCTACACGGAAGATAACATATCTGCATAGTGCTTACGGAGATCAACAGTATCTGCATTGTGCTACACGGGAGATCAACAGTATCTACAATGCTTCTGGAATAATCACTTGGCTACACGGGAAGATCAACAGTATCTACATTGTGCTACACGGGAGATCAACAGTATCTACATGTGCTACAGGGAAGATCAACAGTATCTACATTGTGCTTCAGGAAGATCAACAGTATCTACATTGTGCTACACGGGAAGATCAACAGTATCTACATAGTGCTACACGGGAAGATAACAGTATCTACATTGTGCTACACGGGAAGATAACAGTATCTAAATGTGTTACACGGAAGATCAACAGTATCTCATTGTGCTACACGGAAGATCAACAGTATCTACATTGTGCTACACGGGAGATCAACAGTATTGCATTGTGCTACACGGGAAGATCAACAGTATCTACATTGTGCTACACGGGAAGATCAACAGTATCTAAATGTGTTACACGGAAGATCAACAGTATCTTCATTGTGCTACACGGAAGATCAAAGTATCTACATTGTGCTACACGGAAGATCAACAGTATCTTCATTGTGCTACACGGGAAGATCAACAGTATCTACATAGTGCTACACGGGAAGATCAACAGTATCTACATTGTGCTACACGGGAAGATCAACAGTATCTGCATTGTGCTTCACGGGAAGATCAACAGTATCTACAATGTGTTACACGTGAAGATCAACAGTATCTACATAGTGCTACACGGGAAGATCAACAGTATCTGCATTGTGCTTCACGGGAAGATCAACAGTATCTACATTGTGCTACACGGGAAGATCTACAGTATCTACATAGTGCTACACGGGAAGATCAACAGTATCTACATTGTGCTACACGGGAAGATTAACAGTATCTGCATAGTGATACACGAGAAGATCAACAGTATCTACATTGTGCTACACGGGAAGATCAACAGTATCTACATAGTGCTACACGGGAAGATCAACAGTATCTACATAGTGCTACACGGGAAGATCAACAGTATCTACATTGTGCTACACGGGAAGATCAACAGTATCTGCATAGTGATACACGGGAAGTTCAACAGTATCTACATTGTGCTACACGGGAAGATCAACAGTATCTACATAGTGCTACACGGGAAGATCAACAGTATCTACATAGTGCTACACGGGAAGATCAATAGTATCTACATTGTGCTACACGGGAAGATCAACAGTATCTACATTGTGCTACACGGGAAGATCAACAGTATCTGCATTGTTCTACACGGGAAGATCAACAGTATCTGCATTGTGCTTCACGGGAAGATCAACAGTATCTGCATTGTGCTACACGGGAAGATCAACAGTATCTACATAGTGCTACACGGGAAGATCAACAGTATCTACATAGTGCTACACGGGAAGATCAACAGTATCTACATTGTGCTACACGGGAAGATCAACAGTATCTGCATTGTTCTACACGGGAAGATCAACAGTATCTTCATTGTGCTACACGGGAAGATCAACAGTATCTGCATTGTTCTACACGGGAAGATCAACAGTATCTTCATTGTGCTACACGGGAAGATCAACAGTATCTACATTGTGCTTCACGGGAAGATCAACAGTATCTACAATGTGTTACACGTGAAGATCAACAGTATCTACATTGTGCTACACGGGAAGATCAACAGTATCTACATTGTGCTACACGGGAAGATCAACAGTATCTTCATTGTGCTACACGGGAAGATCAACAGTATCTACATTGTGCTACACGGGAAGATCAACAGTATCTACATAGTGCTACACGGGAAGATCAACAGTATCTACATTGTGCTACACGGGAAGATCAACAGTATCTTCATTGTGCTACACGGGAAGACAACAGTATCTACATTGTGCTACACGGGAAGATCAACAGTATCTACATAGTGCTACACGGGAAGATCAACAGTATCTACATAGTGCTACACGGAAAGATCAACAGTATCTACATAGTGATACACGGGAAGATCAACAGTATCTACATTGTGCTACACGGGAAGATCAACAGTATCTTCATTGTGCTACACGGGAAGATCAACAGTATCTACATAGTGCTTCACGGGAAGATCAACAGTATCTACGTTGTCGACCTCTTATATACTGATTATCGCACACTCATTTCACAAACTGCACATATAGTTTGTTTGAATCAAAAGTAATACAAAATCCTCGTACACTAACATCCAGCAAATTATATCAATGCTATTAAACTGTGTTCAATACTTCGGCCTACAGCACACAGTGGGGAATTTTCCCGTAACCGTTGCCAAAACCTAAAATCCAAATATCAACTATCGGCTTTTTTTTTTGAGGGGTTTCCTTTGTAGTTATTCCCTACATAAAATCCCGTTAGTCCCTTTGGAATATTGAAACAAACTTATAATTTACTTCACTCAAAACCTGACCATTGTGTCCTTTTGAATTGTCGCACTAGAAGGAGGATTCAAATACTAGATCACTTGAATGAAAGAAACAAATTCTTAGAGCTGAAGGAGGCAGAGGACAGAGTGCATTGTTCTAAAATAACTTTTAAAAGGAATGTACCTTACGTAAGAAATAACACTTAATAATAACAAACATACATGAAATCGTACGTACATATATATCTACATACATACATACATACATACATACATACATACATACATACATACATACATACACACACACATACATACATACATACATACATACATACATACATACATACATACATACATACATACATACATACATACATACATACATACATACATACATACATACATACAGATATATCTACATACATACATACATACATCTACATACATACATACATACATACATACATACATACATACATACATACATACATACATACATACATACATACATACATACATACATACACACATACATACATACATACATACATACATACATACATACATACAACCTCCTGGGGCAGACCCTACAGGACGGTTATGGCTAAGATGAGAAAACAGGATTCGGCTTCACTTACTTGTCCGTAGTTCTTGGATAAGATAGTGAACACCCTCTTCCCACGACAATCTGATGTAGTGCTCATTGAAAACCGATCAGATGACCTGGAAGAAGTGCCACCAATCACTTGTGAAGAACTACTGAAAGCAGCTCGCAAAATAGGAGACAACAAGGCTCCGGGCCCAGACGGAATTCCGAATGTAGCTCTGAAAACCGCAATCAAGACGAGACCAGACTTATTTATCCGAGTCTACAAGGCGTGTCTGAGAGAGGGGCATTTCCCTGACTGCTGGAAAAATCAACACCTTGTTCTCCTTCCGAAAGGGGCCAAACCACCAGACTAACCATCATCATATCGTCCAATCTGCCTCCTGGACACATCTGGCAAATTGCTTGAGAGGATCATTGCTGACAGAATAGAGGTATTCAGTGAGGGGCCACAGGGCCTCTCTGAAAACCAACTAGGATTCCGTAAAGGCAGGTGTACGATTGATGCGATAGATAAAGTTGTAACCATTGCCAGGGACGCAATAGCAGGCAGAAGCTGGTCGAAAGGCACGAAGAAATATTGCGCCATCGTGACCCTCGATGTGAAAAATGCGTTCAACTCTGCTAATTGGAGCTGCATCATGGAAGCGCTTTGGAAGATGGAGGTACCTGCCTATCTTCGGAGGATGATCGCTAGCTACTTCTCAGATAGAGTCCTGACCTACGACTCCGAGACGGGTCAACGAACGTACCGGGTAACCGGAGGAGTGCCGCAGGGAGCAGTTCTTGGTCCTCCGCTGTGGAACATCATGTACGATGCGGTGCTGAGGATTCCATTGCCAGACGGAGCTACGATAGTGGGATTTGCCGATGACATCGCTATAGTTTCTGTTGGAAAGTTCCTCGACGAGGTTACGTACATAGCGAACAGAGCTATCGCCAACATCCGTCAGTGGCTTTCTTCTGTTGGCTTGCAACTAGCAGATCACAAGACGGAGGCAGTACTAGTGACAGGAAGGAAAATCAGAGAATCCATCACCCTTAATGTAGGAGACAATGTCATTATATCTCAACCTTTACTGAGGTACCTGGGCGTGCAAATAGATGCCAGGTTACGCTTTAACGACCATCTTCGGAACGTCAGCCAAAAAGTAGCAAAGGTGGCAAATGCGCTTTCAAGCATCATGCCCAACACGGGAGGCCCAAAGCCGAGCCGCAGACGTCTGATTTCTACGGTCACAAGCTCCATTTTGCTGTACGCAGCACCAGTCTGGTCACCGGCAATGAAAGTGGCGGTGCATGCCCACATGTTGAACAAGGTACATAGGAGAATGGCACTGCGTGTTGCATGTGCCTACCGCACAGTCTCTGGCGATGCTGCTTGCGTGATAGCAGATATGACGCCTATCGACCTCTTGGCAGACGAGCGAAATAGGATTTACTGCCAGACCCGGACTCCTTCCGAGCTCACGAAAACAACCATCGTGAGGGACGAAAAGAATAAAACCATGGAAATGTGGCAAAGACGCTGGGACTCATCGATGAATGGTAGATGGACCCACCGTCTTATTCCAGTAGTGTCACTCTGGAATACGAGAAAACACGGTGAGACGGACTTTTACCTCACCCAGGTCCTGACAGGCCACGGATGCTTCAGGTCATATCTGGAGAGATTCGGACTAGATGATTCACCATCCTGTCCAAACTGCACAGAGTTGGAAGAGACTGCGGAGCACGTCTCTTTTGGGTGTCCCCGCTTCGCTGTTGAGAAGGAGGAGCTGGATAGGCGACTCCAGACGAGATCAACTCCAGAAAGCATCGTCAGTATGATGCTGCTCAACGAGGACAACTGGAAGGCTGTAGCAGACATGGCTTCGCGCGTTGTGAAGAACCTCAGGGTAGAGGAAAGAGCAAGGAGTAGACCACCTCGATAATGGCAACGACGGAGTAGGCAGTTAGCCAGCCAGCCTCATGCGAAGTAATGCCTGACGGCCGTTCCGCTTGGGGTGTATTGGAGAACACTCTTGAGGTGGGGTACAGGGCTGTACCCCGGGGGTTTTAGTGGGTAGGGTTCTACATTTTGTAGTTCGGTACGTCGGGAATATGGAATATTCTTGCCGTACACCTAGAGTCACCTTCTCTAGTGGAGTCCCACAGCCTTTCAGATGGATCTGAAGGCTCCGTAAAAAGGATTTCCCTCCTCGTTAAAAAAAACAAAAAAAAACATACATACATACATACATACATACATACATACATACATACATACATACATACATACATACATACATACATACATACATACATACATACATACATACATACATACATACATACATACATACATACATACATACATACATACATACATACATACATACATACATACATACATACATACATACATACATACATACATACATACATACATACATACATATACATACATATCACCTCAGAATGCAAGTGTTCTATGTCCAAAATTTCTGATTACCAAACCCTTCCTTCACCTCTGACAAGACATCTTGTGAATGTGGGGAATGCCAGGCCTCCACCGTGGTTCGGATCCCACGTTAAACTGTAGGACCTCCATTTCACCTCACAATCACCCTACCATTACACATTAGCGTAAGTGCGTATAACCCGAACGGGTAGTAAGACGCGGTGCTAATAATAATAATAATAATAATAATAATAATAATAATAATAATAATATGTCCAAAATTGTTGAATTTGAGATATTTGGTATTTTGTTTATTTATCATGCATATGATTCACCTGCGGAGAAATTGAGACTACTATATAATTACTTAAGAAGATACAAACTCGAGTTGTCATCCAGTAACATTGATTTTATACACAATGTCAAACTGTAATGCTCTTTAACACAAAAGTGTAAAATTGGACATAGAACACTTCCATTCTCGGGTGACGATATATTCACATAATAAACATATTGTACATACACATTTAACTTTATGCATATACACGTCATAGCTAAATCCTTGTTTTCTTTAATTTATTGCAGCGAGAATAAAGCTGTATTTTAAACCTCAACATCAGGTATTTAACTATCAAAATAATTAATATTCCTTATAAAGACCTAAACTGGTTGCTCAGAAACCCAAAGACCAAGCTTCATATATAGCGTGTTTGAACAAAAGTAACACAATATCCCTGATCACTTACATCGAGAAAACTATGCTAATCCTTTAAATTTTATACAAATTTTCTGCCTACAGTGCTGGGAGAGCAAAGATGTCAAGCATGCGTGTACAACAAGTTGCATAAGAGCTAGGTGCGGGGAACTCCACATGTAATAATGGCAAGCACGTTCTGTGATGTAGGACCGTTAATGATGACCCTCAGAATGTATTCTCATTTCTAGATTAACTGGTGATTTGTTTATTATTAATTGTGGTATGTTCTGTTGCCGTGCTCCAAGATGTCGAGGTGTACAGTGCCGCACGCCTACCGTTTATACAACCTGTTGTACAGGTATGCTAAAACAGCTTTGCTCTCCCGTAGCTGTACGCCGGAACTTTAAACATAATTTAATGGTATTAGCATAGTTTTCCAAATTAAGTGTATAAGGATTTTGTATTAATTTTGGTTCAAGCAAATTATCTGTGAAGTTTGAGCTATAAGTTTTCGAACTTTCTGTTTATTGAAATCAAAATTTTGAAAACTATTTTAGACATGACTTTATTTACAAAGTTGGTTTTAAAATGTATATACATCTCATGTCTGGGCTACATCATTTTAGCCCAGTAGTGGAGAAATTATCCAAAACTAATGTACAGTTTTCCAGGGAGCGCCCAAATGTACTAATCATATATCCTTTCCAGTGAGGCTTTCTCCATGTCCTGATGAGTTGAGATGATGGTGATAGTAAGTATGAGGGGGATAGTGAGTGTGAGGGTGATAGTGAGTATGAGGGTGATAGTGAGTATGAGGGTGATAGTGAGTATGAGGGTGATAGAGAGTGTGAGGGGGATAGTGAGTGTGAGGGGGATAGTGAGTATGAGGGTGATAGTGAGTATGAGGGTGATAGAGAGTATGAGGGGGATAGTGAGTATGAGGGTGATAGAGAGTATGAGGGTGATAGTGGGTATGAGGGTGATAGTGAGTATGAGGGTGATAGTGAGTATGAGGGTGATAGATAGAATGAGGGTGATAGAGAGTATGAGGGTGATAGTGAGTATGAGGGTGATAGAGAGTATGAGGGTGATAGAGAGTATGAGGGGGATAGTGAGTATGAGGGTGATAGAGAGTATAAGGGTGATAGTGAGTATGAGGGTGATAGTGAGTATGAGGGTGATAGTGAGTATGAGGGTGATAGAGAGTGTGAGGGGGATAGTGAGTGTGAGGGGATAGTGAGTATGAGGGTGATAGTGAGTATGAGGGTGATAGAGAGTATGAGGGGATAGTGAGTATGAGGGTGATAGAGAGTATGAGGGTGATAGTGGGTATGAGGGTGATAGTGAGTATGAGGGTGATAGTGAGTATGAGGGTGATAGATAGAATGAGGGTGATAGAGAGTATGAGGGTGATAGTGAGTATGAGGGTGATAGATAGATGAGGGTGATAGAGAGTATGAGGGTGATAGAGAGTATGAGGGTGATAGTGAGTATGAGGGTGATAGTGAGTGTGAGGGGATAGTGAGTGTGAGGGTGATAGTGAGTATGAGGGTGATAGTGAGTATGAGGGTGATAGATAGAATGAGGGTGATAGAGAGTATGAGGGTGATAGTGAGTATGAGGGTGATAGATAGAATGAGGGTGATAGAGAGTATGAGGGTTATAGTGAGTATGAGGGTGATAGTGAGTGTGAGGGGGATAGTGAGTGTGAGGGGGGATAGTGAGTATGAGGGTGATAGAGAGTATGAGGGGGATAGTGAGTATGAGGGTGATAGAGAGTATGAGGGTGATAGTGGGTATGAGGGTGATAGTGAGTATGAGGGTGATAGTGAGTATGAGGTTGATAGAGAGTATGAGGGTGATAGAGAGTATGAGGGTGATAGTGAGTATGAGATGATAGTGAGTATGAGGGTGATAGTGAGTATGAGGGTGATAGAGAGTATGAGGGTGATAGAGAGTATGAGGGTGATAGTGGGTATGAGGGTGATAGTGAGTATGAGGGTGATAGTGAGTGTGAGGGGGATAGTGAGTGTGAGGGTGATAGAGAGTATGAGGGGGATAGTGAGTATGAGGGTGATAGATAGAATGAGGGTGATAGAGAGTATGAGGGTGATAGTGAGTATGAGGGTGATAGTGAGTATGAGGGTGATAGTGAGTGTGAGGAGGATAGTGAGTGTGAGGGTGATAGTGAGTATGAGGGTGATAGTGAGTGTGAGGGTGATAGTGAGTATGAGGGTGATAGAGAGTATGAGGGGGATAGTGATGTATGAGGGTGATAGAGAGTATGAGGGTGATAGTGGGTATGAGGGTGATAGTGAGTATGAGGGTGATAGTGAGTATGAGGGTGATAGAGAGTATGAGGGTGATAGTGAGTATGAGGATGATAGTGAGTATGAGGGTGATAGTGAGTATGAGGGTGATAGAGAGTATGAGGGTGATAGAGAGTATGAGGGTGATAGAGAGTTATGAGGGTGATAGAGAGTATGAGGGTGATAGTGAGTATGAGGGTGATAGTGAGTATGAGGGTGATAGTGAGTATGAGGGTTATAGAGAGTATGAGGGTGATAGAGAGTATGAGGGTGATAGAGAGTATGAGGGTGATAGTGAGTATGAGGGGGATAGTGAGTATGAGGGTGATAGTGAGTATGAGGGTGATAGAGAGTATGAGGGTGTTAGAGAGTATGAGGGTGATAGAGAGTATGAGGGTGATAGTGAGTATGAGGGTGATAGTGAGTATGAGGGGGATAGTGAGTATGAGGGTGATAGAGAGTATGAGGGTGATAGCGAGTATGAGGGTGATAGTGAGTATGAGGGTGATAGTGAGTATGAGGGTTTAGAAACAGTGGAAACTTTTAAACATAACTTAAGCCTAACAAACCAACCCTGGTGACCGTGGGGGTAATTCCCCTTTCGGGATAATACCCTAGGTATCAGACGGGAATTGAACCAGAGACCCCTAGGCTCGTAGCCAAGTGCATTGATCACTCTATATACCATGGTACCTGTTAATTTTTAGAATTAAATGATTATTTTTTTATCAAATATATAAACCCTAGATTGTTCAATAAGTAGCACACATATTTTTATTTAATCTTATATAGATATGTTCAAAATGTATAAAGAACATCATTAGATAAACTTAATTATTTTAATCGAATTAGTCTTCTTATTCCACATTGATTTCATAGGATAGCTTCCTGCTTCGTATGACATAAGCTGCATGCTAGTCGAGTCGCTAGGTGCTGGGATTATTCCATTGTTTGCCAAGTCCTACTAAGACGATTAATTGCTATTTAATATGGAAGTTGTGTAATTATTTCTGGTAATACCTTTGGAGAAGTTATCTTCAAGAAGTTATCCCCTCAAAGGACTGAGTTCTTAAAGTGGCTTCACCTAATTCTACTTTGAAAACTTTATCTGAAGCTTCTTAATCTTCTTCGAAGCTTATTTCAGCACCATTTTCTTCCTTTACACAGGTTTAATTGGCTCTTTCTTTCTTTATTCCTTGCCTCTAGAATTTCGCGGGAAAAGCCAGAATAAATCTACTTTTAAAACTTGTATAGAAAATTGGAGTCATTTAGAATTTGATTTATTTTTTGGCAAGGAAGAAGAGAGCAAAATATTTATAAACTCATTTACCTAATTGAATTGATGTAGAAGCTTGTATAAATATAATATTTCATCAACTCTAAATAATATTATATTGGCTTTTTATATTTTTCTTCTTAATATTCAAAATATGTCACATTTTAAGTCATATAATGATTGTATAATCTATTAATCAGTGTAACCCTAGTGTAAATATATATATATATATATATATATATATATATATATATATATACATGATCCCTATGATATTAGACTTTTTCCTAATCCAAATAAATTGTGTTATCCAAATAAATAATTAATTAAGTGTAAAATAATTAATCATTCTTCCAGTTAAACATAACTTTGAGATTTGGTTAACAATATAAAACCACTTAGTAGAATAAATAGGAGAAAAACTAGTTATTTAGTTAAATATATTACAAAGAATGCTAATATATTAGTTTTTAACTGTTTTTTAGCTATTATTGAATAATTATTTGTTTAATATGTGCAATTTTTTTAAAAATAATCCGTAGTTAATAAATGACTACCGGTATAAGGACAAGTATCTATTTGGGAGGTGTTAGAAATTTATACATAGCTTATTAATTTATTTTTTAGTCGTAAATACCAATGGTAGGTTTTCTTTATATATGAGTAGCTAAACAGCTTGTTCTGGTGTTAAATGTCAGGTAAAACTTAGTTCCCTGCATTCTATTTTATAAAAATATTAGATACATCATGTAGGCTATTTAGAATAAATAAAATTGTTCATTATAATGAAGTTATTTTTTTTATCCATGAATTTTGATAGGGCCCTGCGAGTACTTGGATTTTGAGCTTCAAGCTGAGCTCGTCATGAAAACTCGGGATCAATATCGAAAATTTTCTTGGCTCGTCATTTTAGAAATTCCTCTTTATGTATACGTACAAATACATTTTTAAAACTAAATGGTATGTATAGTTTATCTATTTTATATTATAATATTTTGAAAATTGAAAAATGACACCTGGGCACGGGAATCTAAACCGGAAACTTTGGCTTAGTAGCCAATGCTCTTACCACTGAGCTATCCGGGAATCATCCCGTGCCCAGGGTAGTTCTTTATTCATATTTTAAGGCAAAGTCTACGATGGATGTGTGGAAATTGTTGGCTACAAATGTGTGCTTTGATTAAGATCACGAGCTATCAGATAACGCAGCCACCATTGAAGAAGGTAATAATAATAATAATAATAATAATAATAATAATAATAATAATAATAATAATATTTGATTGAAGAGGGTATTCATAATAATAAACAATATCTGATTGAAGAATGTAATAATAATAATAATAATAATAATAATAATAATAATAATAATAACCAATATCTGATTGAAGAGGGTAATAATGTTAAGTAACCAATAGCTGATTGAAGAAGGTAATTAATAATAACAAATATCAAAATGAAGAGTGTAATAATAATAACCAATAGCTGATTGAAGTAGGTAATAATAATAACAAATATCTGAATGAAAAGGGTAATAATAATAATAATAATAATAATAATAATAACCAATATCTGATTCAAGAGGGTAATAATAATAACAAATAACTTATTGAAGAAGGTGATAGTAATGACAAATATCTGATTTGATTAAAGAGGGTAGTAATAATAACCAATATCTGATTGAAGAATGTAATAATAATAATAATAACAACAAATATCTGATTGAAAAGGGTAATAATAATAATAATAACAACCAATATCTGATTGAAGAGGGTAATAATAATAACTAGTATTTGATTGAGGAAGGTAATAATAAGAACTAATATTTGATTGAAGAAGGTAATAATATTAACTAATATTTGATTGAATAAGGTTATAATAATAACCAATATCTGATTGAAGAAGGTAATAATATTAACTAATATTTGATTGTATAAGGTTATAATAATAACCAATATCTGATTGAAGAGGGTAATAATATTAACTAATATTTGATTGAAGAAGGTTATAATAATAACCAATATCTGATTGAAGAGGGTAATAATATTAACTAATATTTGATTGAAGAAGGTTATAATAATAACCAATATCTGGTTGAAGAGGGTAATAATATTAACTAATATTTGATTGAAGAAGGTTATAATAATAACCAATATCTGATTGAAGAAGGTAATAATATTAACTAATATTTGGTTGAATAAGGTTATAATAATAACCAATATCTGATTGAAGAGGGTAATAATATTAACTAATATTTGATTGAATAAGGTTATAATAATAACCAATATCTGATTGAAGAGGGTAATAATATTAACTAATATTTGATTGAAGAAAGTTATAATAATAACCAATATCTGATTGAAGAGGGTAATAATATTAATTAATATTTGATTGAAGAAGGTTATAATAATAACCAATATCTGATTGAAGAGGGTAATAATATTAACTAATATTTGATTGAATAAGGTTATAATAATAACCAATATCTGATTGAAGAGGGTAATAATATTAACTAATATTTGATTGAATAAGGTTATAATAATAACCAATATCTGATTGAAGAGGGTAATAATATTAACTAATATTTGATTGAAGAAGGTAATAATATTAACTAATATTTGATTGAATAAGGTTATAATAATAACCAATATCTGATTGAAGAGGGTAATAATATTAATTAATATTTGATTGAAGAAGGTTATAATAATAACCAATATCTGATTGAAGAAGGTAATAATATTAACTAATATTTGGTTGAATAAGGTTATAATAATAACCAATATCTGATTGAAGAGGGTAATAATATTAACTAATATTTGATTGAATAAGGTTATAATAATAACCAATATCTGATTGAAGAGGGTAATAATATTAACTAATATTTGATTGAATAAGGTTATAATAATAACCAATATCTGATTGAAGAGGGTAATAATATTAACTAATATTTGATTGACTAAGGTTATAATAATAACCAATATCTGATTGAAGAGGGTATAGACGTTATATAATTAGTACATGACTATCTGAGAAATCTACAAAACCTCACCAGAAGGCATGATGGTGGGGTTTGGGGGTAGGTGTTTATATGAGAAAAGGAATAGGGCCGCATTTTCCGTAGTTTAAGGCCCAATATCAAGATAAACTCAAATATAATCACGGTACGTTCTTTTACACATATCAAGAGGGAAGCCGCGAAGTTCGAGATAACCCAACAAGAGATTAAAAACTACAATTGAAATGCAGGGGTCGAAGATAAACTCAAGAGTGTCCACCAGGGGAACTATAACTACGGGGAATATTCTAATTAGGGAGACAGACAAGACATTGGATTGGTGTCTTATTCGGGAATAGCTAGGGAAACATCATCCCTCCACCCAAAACACATTGGTATAAAGGAAGAGGTAAACAATTACTCAGCAAGGATTCGGAGATGTTTTAATTGATTCTCAACCACACATTTGATTTGCGAATACCCCAATAGAGTCAAGGGGTAGAAGGAGTGGGTAAAGATTACACATTTTTAGGTAAGCGTGACGCGAACAGCTGACCCACTCCGAAAATCCAACCCGAGAACTGCTTCTCCGGGATTACTTTAAAGGGAGTGACAGTAAATATACGCCAGGAAAATATCGTAGCTCTTTTGAATACGAGATGTTATTAATATTATATCTAGAGAGTGTCACGGGAGTCTATTATCTATTAAAGAAAAGCTCATCAAGAAGCCGTCATCCTCCATCGCTCAATGTGTAACGGCCGATACTACAATGCTAAATATACAACAATGGGTGAAAATAAGCATTAAAATAGGAAGGTTTGCGTGGTTCTGTTGGTTTTTGACTATGTCGACGATAATAGCGACGATAACACTGGTCCATACATTATTTGCTGACTTCAATATGAGACTTAGTTTTAAGGTATTTTTATGTGCTGAAACCATATTGATATTGATTTTTGGATTTCACGTCAAGTATTTTTTTAAATAATAATAAGATGACTGTTGAGAAAATTAAATGTTATGCTTATGTTGCAGTCAAGGTGGTGACATTCTTTTTTTTTAGCAAAGTTTCAACAGTGTCTTTGTAATTTTCGGCTTTTTTTGTACCCCAAGAAATTATTAACAACAGTAACAAATTAATTCCATGCATCTTTCTTAATATAATTCATAGAGCTAGTGAATGTGGATCGTTAATCAGAGTTATAATTTCAGTCTCATTAAAAACACAAGCTTTTAATTTTTCGTAACTAATTTGTGGTAGTTTTTCACAAATGTACTTTAAGTAGTTACCTTATACATCTAAAGCTTTTACAAACTGCTTCATAATACCAAGTTTGATGTTAAGAAGGAAAGATGATTTTTTTACTCTACTAAAGTCTGGCTGATTATATTTTTTCCTTCAACTTTTAAAAATGTTCTTATTTTCCAGTTCTTCTGAGTCCAATGTTTGTCCCTGGCCTGACTATCCCAGAGACACAAGAAACAAGGATATTTAGTGTACCATCTTTGTTGGCCAAGTACAATTGTAACCATTTTAAGATCCACACAGATGGTCCAATTATGGTTACCATATTTGAGTAACTTTAAAACTTGTTCAATAGCTTCATATTATTATTATTATTATTATTATTATTATTATTATTATTATTATTATTATTATTATTATTAGCACCGCGTCTTACTACCCGTTCATATTATTCCTTTAGAGGGATTAAATGGCCAAAGGTAATTGATCCATACAAATTCTCATTGTGGAGCCATGCACACTTGAGACAACTCTTAGAAGCATCCTAAAACAGGCGCCACTCATTTGCATCGTAGCTGGTCACGCCCATTGCGTTTAACAAACCTGACACATCATGACAATAAACTAAACCACTTTCAACTCTGCAGTATTGTAAAGGTTAATATTTCCTTTTACGATAAAATGTTATTTTCATAGTGTGATCAAGTATTTTTTCCATTTAATCTTGAAGTTAGTAGTTCAGACAACTCTATAGAAATACCCAAATCTTTTACTAAGTCATTAATTTCTTCCTGATTAAAAAATTGCGGCCCTGAATTAGAACATGAACCAGTATAATCATCATCACCATCATCAACATCCACATCATTTTCAACCACCTCTGCCATAGCCTCTTCTCCCTCAACTAACGGAGGTACGTTAAAAACAGGCACAGGTATTTCATCTGAGCAGATTTCTTATTCAAGACTTGGGTATATAATTTTATCTTTTGTTTTTTATTGTAGCCCAAAGTCTAGGCTAGGCAAAAATAGCAATCATCTGCATGATTTTTTGGCTCTCACCATATCATTGGCATACAAAATGCTAATTTATTTCGCTTACCTTTTTTCCACACAGGGCCTGAATACAATGTGTATGTATGTATGTCTTGATCACCAATCTTTATGTGAAAGTAATAAAAATAGGCTTTCTTCCTAAAGTCACTAATATTTGTTCTTTGACAGGGTACTGTGAAGCTTCCACATATATATGTCCAAAATAGTCTGGCCTGTTCACATAATTTCGTCTGCAGACATGATGCCAAGTTCAACAAACAGAATGTTATGTATTGCTCAATTGTAAAGATGCCGTGTCGTAATCCAAATATTAGTCACAATCCACAAATATTGTACAGATAAAATAGTAATATTTTAGTAAATCCTTTAGGGAGCCAGGTCCCTAACATGCATTTCGTAGACAGAGGTAAGCGTACGTGCTAAGAGGAACTCTAGACGAACAGTGACATGAACATGATGCTGGGGTCGGGATAAGAGGGGAGAATTGGCGGAAAGGCCCTCTTTTTATGGGTATCTAGCCAAGTGTCTGTCTAAGGTCGCATATAATCATGAAGCTATAAACTCTAATAAATAAAGTTCAACGGCTTTCCCGGCAGCCACGGAAGTTTTATTCCAATAGCAATGTTATAGCTCTTGCTTTAAAATAGTTTTTAATGATAATAATCTAAATTATTTCACTCGCTATGCATATTATTCGAATGAGAACTATTTATATATTATAAAAATCAAATGTTAAATTACTTATAGTTTTTACAGATGTTTATCAGAAGAATATGTGATCAAAAGTTTTAGTCATTCAAGACAATAGCGATAAATACATAATGCGATAGTTCATAAATTTGACATGATTAAAAAAATCATATTTGAAATCACCGTTCCAAAATTAGCTAAAATTGAGTGTGTTCAGTTTTAGTCAACAGAGAAAAATATAAAAATTGTTGGCCAGTGTAATATTAGGAAATTATTTAATTCCTAGTATTCTATTCGTAGTATTGGTATGAAAATAGATTTACCCAGTAATAGGGTGTATTTTTGCTTCAATAAGCAATACGAGTTTGAATTAATACCCGTACTTTGTAGAGAAGAACTAAACGTAGTGGTCGGAGTGAAATCCTCAGGGAACTTTATCACTGTGTTGAGTGTTTGACGCAATAAGTGAAAGAATAGGGCGAGTCATATATTTACCTTAGGCCTGGACAAAGCCCTGGTACGTTCCAAACTCTACCACTACTCTCCACCTGAACAGCAAGTGCTTGATGCCTTCTGAGAGTCCGTATGTATCCACAGCCTTTCTAATAACTAAGGAAAAACGAACTGTTCTCAACTATAGAATATTAAACACCAGGTTTAATTCTGGACAGACTTTTTAAATGGACTTCAATACCTAGACGAGGCGAAATTATATACCGTAGTGGATATAAATAAAGCCTACTATAAACCACCATGACCCGATACATCCAACCCTATAACGCTATTTGAATTCAATTTCCTATCCTTCGTAATTTGTAACGGTGCCCAATCGCTCTTTCAATTAATGAATAACATATATGGAGATACTCAGTTTGACGACGTGTTTGCATACTTAGATGACCGAGTTATTTGCTCTGAAAAATACAAATACCAGGAAAAACATTTGAGAGAAGTATTGAAGAAAGGAGACTACGGTGAATCCCAGTAAATTGAGTACTAGGCTCATCTAATTTCTCGCAAAAGAGTAGCATTAAACCCATAACGTACTCGGGTGTTGGATGTGCTCCCCACGCCTAACCCAGCTAGAAAACTTGCCTAATTTTTAGAGATGGTTTATTTTAAAGTTATATTTATACCCAATATTGCTCCGGTAGCATTCCCATTTTATCAAATAAAATAAGTAGGGAACATTTTAATCGTGTTCACAAACCCAAGAAGTGTTCGAAAATTTTAAGACCAAACTTCCTCTACCCTTGTTAAAAATGGACGATTTTCAAAATACCTTTGTTCTCAAGAGAAACGCATCTTCTACTAGACTTGGGGCAGTATTGTGCCAACACAGCGAAGGGAAATTGCAACTAGTTGCCTACGCCAGCTGCCCCTTGCACGCCCACGAGATGAACCACGCTACCTTCAAACTGTAAGCCTTAGCTATCATTTATGCAGCCACTAATTTCAAACAGTATTCATAACAAGACAAGTTCTGTATTCAGAATGGCAACTCTACCTTGTCTTGGCTGCTAAACCAACCTCGATGAATTGGCAAAATAGCGCAGGGGATAGCACAACCATACGCCTTGCGATTTTTCACAGAATTATAACCCAGGAAATGATAATGTTAGGGCTGATGTACTGTCTCGGGTGTGTGAAGAGAAAGAAGAATATACCGGACCAACACTGCCCACTGAAGACCAAGGAGGTAATCCTGGACTATCACTGCCCCCTGAAGACCAAGGAGGTAATCCTGGACCAACACTGCCCCCTGAAGACCAAGGAGGTAATCCTGGACTATCACTGCCCCCTGAAGACCAAGGAGGTAATCCTGGACTATCACTGCCCCCTGAAGACCAAGGAGGTAATCCTGGATCGACACTGCTCCCTGAAGATCAAGGAGGTAATCCTGGACCGACACTGCCCCCTGAAGACCAAGGAGGTAATCCTGGACCAACACTGCCCCCTGAAGACCAAGGAGGTAATCCTGGACCGACACTGCCCCCTGAAGACCAAGGAGGTAATCCTGGACCGACACTGCCCCCTGAAGACCAAGGAGGTAATCCTGGACCGACACTGCCCCCAGAAGACCAAGGAGGATATCACGGGCTTATGTCACAACGGGAGGCCCCGACATCGATAGGCGTGCTAGCTGGGCTACCAGAACTGTTTACACCCATTCAAACTACTCAACAGGAAGATCCGTAACTACGAGAAATTAGAAACGATCTGACCAAAGGTGAGGTAATAAAAACTTTAAGATTAAATATGTACTTTTACACAAAAGCAAATGCTTCCACGTGCCATCCATAGGAACCCACTTATATGTGACCAAAACTGTAGCCTACGTCAAGAAACAATTCTTTAGGCCTCACATGGAACGAGACATACGCGACCAAGTACGGTCATGTGAGATGTGCTCGCTTTCGCAAGCTTACACGTTTATCTTCAGAGGTGGCACAGTTTCCGATGCAGATAGCTTTTTGGCCCTTTTCCAATATTTAGTGAAGGTAATGCTTGTGTGCCTCCATACCCTCGGCCGTGGTTTAACTCCTGAATGGGGAAGTTTTCAAGAACTTTGGGTTAACCTGATCTATAGTATCAACCATTGGAAACCAGTTCACCTCTCATATTTAAAAATATTTGTTTTTCTAGTGGCATTCCGCATTTTACTACCAGACAATTTTATACGAATCCAAACCACGTTGAACGCTTCCATAAGGAACTTAAAGCCGCTTTGATAGCGTCTCACCACAAATTACATAGTAAACGTTATTCGACGTCACTTTGACAACAATTGGCTTTTAGCTCCACCCTGACCACCAGTTACATGTCTATGCCAGTGGAACTATTAATAGGCCACGAACAGCGGTTGTCTATTACTAGGCTACGAACAGCTGTTGTCTATTACTAGGCTACGAACAGCTGTTGTCTATTACGTTATGCTGGGAATAATATGCAGGAATTCTAGGGTAAGGACCCTATGAGCAAATGTAATAAAAATGTGAACTCACATTTCTAGAGTTGAAAAGGTCCCGCGACCAGAAGCTACAATACTATACAATAGGTGAGAGAGCTATACACAACCTTAGTAAAAGACACGGAAGGGATGTCAGCCAAGTTAAATTACGAGTGGTAGGAACTGATGGTGATTAATATATTTTTGATTTAGATGAATGTCTTCCTCCCCTCCCTCGGCATTGTTTGATTTCTTGTGCATGACCCTCCACCCCCTGTAAGTTTATATCGACAGCGACAGGCAATGTGCCAAGGTATCTCGTTTATTTGTTGGATATTTTTACCTTTTCTCGGGCATTTTGCGGTGGCGAGAGACATTTCAGTAGTTTATATTTTGTTCATGATATTTCTTAGGTGTATATTTGGCTTGATATTTTACAAACTGCGTTGGGAAAGAGAGGGGTTGGTTCGTCAGGGTGTGCCGTGATAGGGGTGATACAGTGTACCCCCTTCTGAAATATCTCATATATTTCATATATTAAAAATTATGTTTAACTAATGTAAAGGTTAAGTGAAAATTAAATGAATATTGGCATCAGACCAATAACTTGTTTACTATGGCTAATAATGATTTAAAATTAATCCTTTTGTTTTAAACATAGTATATATAAAAATATTGACAAAAGCAAACATATCAATAGGTAAAGAAAGATCTTGGTCTACTTATCTTACTAATATTATAAATGTGAAAGTTTGTATGTTTGGATGTTTTGATGTTTGTTACTCAATCACGACAAAGCTGAGGAACGGATTCTAATGAAACGTTGTACATTGGTAGAGAATGTTCTGGAATAACATATAGGACTATTCCCACCCTTTGATTATAAATAATAGTAAATATATGATTACAATGCGATTGAAATAATGTCATTTAAGAATTTGGGATTTAATATTTTGTAATTAAAGTAAATTGTAATTAGTGTTTCATACTTATAAATAATAAATATGATGTTATTTTAGCTATGTAGTTCGAAAAAAATATTATTTCATCTATTTATTTATAATTATGAAGGTAAAAATTAAACAGAATATTAAATTTATAATTGATAACTTAAATAATATATATTTATTTTATTCCGAAATATTTAAAAGTGAAAATTAAAATAAGGCAAAATTATTTATAGATGGAACTGAGAAAAAGTATAGATATTTAAAAAAAATAAAGTTTGATTTATGACCAAAACCGTTTATTTAAAAATTAAAATATGTTATCAATTATTGCGGGCTAAGCCGCGACGGGCAAAAGCTAGTACTTAAATAAGAGTGCTACATGTGTTGACATTAGTTTTAATGTATTTAATTGAAATATTAGTTATGATTGTGTTGTGTTGAAAGTAGACGATATATACTAATTTTTATTCGTGATTATTTTATGTTTCAATTTGTATTTATTTGGCTAATCTTTAGTAGCGTTTGTATATATATATATATAAATATAACTGAAATTTGGTTATATAATTTGAATTTAAACTCCATATTTATTTAAAAATTTATAATTCCTACGGAACATTTGAAAGTAACGTTCCTTTCTTCATTCAAATGATGGATATTCTACTTTTTTAATACAATTCTCAATTAAGTGAACATATTTTAACTCTATGATGATCATTTGGTAATTCCCTTTTGGCCTACAGTGTGCCTTGGATCATAAAAGTAGAGTTTGTTAAATTTGAACATAAAATGGTCATACAAAACATAAGCAACATATTCAAAGCTTTTTATTTTTAGCTTCATATCTTTATTTGAAATTCATAACTATAAAAATTATTAAATATTACTGCTGGTGAGGTCAACCTGGGTGGTCTTGGATAAGGTGATTGCCTCAGGATCCGATGAGCGTGGGTTCAAACCCAGACCGAATTGACGGATTTTTCTTGAGCAATAAAAATCCATAGCACAATTTCCTTCGGAGGGGAAGTTAAATCAGTCAGTCCAATCTCGATTTGGGTATGTGAAAGAACTCTGGAAGGTATGTAAAAGAACTCTGGAAGGTATGTAAAAGAACTCTGGAAGTGGAAGGTATGTAAAAGAACTCTGGAAGGTATGTAAAAGAACTCTGGAAGGTATGTAAAAGAACTCTGGAAGGTATGTAAAAGAACTCTGGAAGTGGAAGGTATGTAAAATAACTCTGGAAGGTATGTAAAATATCTTTCCCAACAAAACGTATGGGATCTTTCGCTCTTGCTCATAGACATTCTCATGTGCTGATATCATCAGTTGGTTCAGAAAGTTAAATACCTCAAATAAATAAAAAGAGAAAATACCATTAGTTGTGTGTTTTCGATATCTTTCATAAACATAGTGGTTTAGTCTTCAATAATCTTTGTATTGTTATGGGCCATTTCTTCGTAAATGGATGTCTTAAATAAGTATTACTTAACAGTTGCTTGTGTACATGTTTAAATTCTGAGATTTTACTCGTATTACTAAAGTTTGAAACTTGAAATGGTTACATTTTTTACAGTTATCCCCCTAGGTATGTCTACTCTTTGTTGTTCTACTCTGTTGTTGCTCTATTTAATCTATATCTTAGGTCACCGTAACATCAAAGGAGTGTTTCAGAGCCTAGAGGCTACTAATAAGCTCACATCTCAGTTCAAGTTGATTTGGAATGAAAGGCTGTGCTTAAACTATTTAACAAGTTCAGTGCTCATGAAATAATACAATAAACAGATATGCACGATCTTGCAATGTCTGTAGGCTGTTACAGTTCAATTTATCTAAGTTTAGTATTACGATAGACAAGTTCGTTTGTATCTAGTTATTTCAAAAAATCATTGGTAAACATCTGATATCTCAAGGTCAAAATTCATTTTGCTAAGTAATATATATTGAATATAGAGATATTGGTTAAGGAAACAGCTAAGATGTTTTTAGTTACTTTAACTTATTAACAATTAATAAGTGAATACATCTAACACCCTCTTTGGTGGCTGCTTGGTCTAAGGCGCTATTCTCTCCGTAGACCAGACTACCGATGACAGGGAGATCAAGGTTCGAATCTCAGATGGGTGTACTGAGGTAGGTTTTTCCAAATAGATTTTACACTCTACCTCTACGAAAATACGGGTACACTTTCTATAAATATAACCTTAATCCCAAAAACTATTGGTATAATTAGTACATAGGTGAATATCACGAACGGGTAATAAAACGCGCTGATAAAGATTATATAGTTAACATACCAATATTTTTCTTTAACTACATTTCCAAATAAAATATATATTACATAACGACCGGGACTGATCCAGATTATTTCTATAGGGGTCGTAGTTATAAATAACATAGTTCCTTACAATGTTAGATATCTGTTTAAAGCCATTTTATAGTTTCTCATTCATTTTTGATCTTATGTATGTTTTAAGCTGTGGTCATCCTCTCCAATTTTTTAAATTAAATTGTTTCTATAAACTATTTGGGGTGACCCTCCTTCAACAATTTTTTGAAAAATGGTTCACTTTAGAAGCTATGAGTAATGTTCGCCTTGATTTTTTTAAATTATATTCTTTTATAAGCCATTTAAAGTATTACATGCCTGGACATTTTTGAGATTTTGATGCCTATATAAGCTATTTAGAGCGATCCTCACCTTAAATTTTTACGATAGTTGGTTACCTCTATATGGACATTTTTGAAGTGCTCTTCCACCAACAAAATTTTGAAAATCGAATTATTTCAACAACTAGGCTATTTAGGGTGGTCCTCGAATGAAAATTCTTCAAAATGGGATGCAACTAGAAGCTATTTGGAGTTGTCTTTCCCTAGATATTTTTGAAATTTAGTTACCGTTGGAAGCTTTTCAAAGCTTTCCGGCCCTGAATTTTTCTGCCAGTTAGATGCCTCTAGTCTAGTTGTTATTTGAAGCAGTCTTCTCCGGGAAATTTTTGACAATAGAATTTATCTAAAAGTCATTTGGAGTTTGATTTATGGCCATATTTCAGCTTCATATTCGATAGTATTGGAGGATTTTAAATATATCTGGAGGAAATTTATTCCAGGGAAGCAGAGTCCCCCACAGTTCCATCGCTCTTCTGTCCACACATACTATATACTCAGTATTCGTGTAAGAACTGCTCTCAGGCGATTATTAGTCTTCTTTGATGTGTGGTAGTCTACCGTCTCTATGAGGAGCAATGTTAGTTACTCTTTATGCACGACAAATATTCGTACATGAGAACGAATATTTTTTCCACACTTATGTGAGTCATATCGGGCATTGATTAAACGTGGACGAATAACGCACTTTTGGACCCGGCTTAAGAAGTGTCTGCGCGTAAAAAGATAAAACATTGTTTCATTTATCTGTATTGTATTTTATTTCTAAAATTTGAACTTTAATTTTGTTTTTTGTATTTGTTTTTTGTATTTGTTTTTGACCCCTCCCCCCCCCTAAATCTGCACCTGCATAACGATAGTATGAATTTTACAATGAGTTTACCAGAAGTCCTCCCAAATTTAAAGTAATAATACAAATTATACTTTATGGATGTGAAAATTAACTTTGGTTACTTATATAGACGTGTCTGGACAAATCTTTCAATTAAATAGTCTAGTTGAAAAATACACCTGCATACGCATTAACTTTCGTGTCCAAGTTGCATTTTATAAAACTATATTTAATATAAATGGATATTTATATTTTATCTTAACTAAATAATTATAATATTATTTATTATACAGATAGTTTAGATTATTAATTTTTCATTCATAAAATGATGGTTATTTACATTTTAAAAATATTGAAAGATATTACAAATCTTAAATTTGGCTTGGGTTCTGTTTTATGTTTTAAAATAAAAGTACAACATCGACATATTTATAAATACATTGGATAGACTTGTGTAATTAGTTAAATATATTAAGTATAGTTGCATAACGAAGCAATAAAAACATAGATTATACTTGTAGGAGATACTGCGTGTCTGATTTAAAAATAATAATAAACACATGTATACCGTCTATTTGTAAGGCTAAAAAATAAATTAAAATGGTGGAACATACTAAATAAATAACAACATTTTGATTATTACTTTTAAATTTAGAACATGCAGTCTATTCACTTAACGAACAACATAAAATATATTGAAACGATATATTAAGTGGTACAATATAAAGGGAGTAGGGGAGTTTGTGCTATTCTGCAACACATCCCATTAATCACCATTTTAATGGATTCTGAGATGACAGGAGGATGGGGGATGGGGTGATAGGAAGGGTTGTAGCAGCACCTGGGTGCGGGGAGGAGTGGGAGACTATTTTACGGCGGCACAGGCATTAATCCTGTTTTTTATGGATCCTGAGATGACAGGGGGATGGGGTGATAGGAAGGGTTGTAGCACATGATGGTGGCAGAGGGAGGGAGGGGGATGGAGGAGGGGGGGGGGGATGGAGCACCTGGGTGCGGGATAGAGTGGAGACAATATTTTTTTGGTTGAGAATACTGTTTAGCATAATTGAGAGGGATGGAGGACTTGGGGGGAGGGGGAGGGGCAGAGGACACGACTGGGATGCGCGGAGGGCTAGGGATGGCTGAGAGGGGGGGCGGGGGCAGGGGAGACTAGCATACGGAGGACAGGGTTTTCTCTCCCTCTCTCTCTGCAAATGTGGGTCGTCTCACGGTCTCGATGTGTAGGTGTATTCTAGGTAGTAAAACGTATCATGGATTGGGATCCTGGGTAGTATGCTACCTTAGTACAGCAAAGTTAAGTCCCTCTACATAAAACTTCAATACCACTCTTGAGTAGACCCGACCTAGATTCGACCACCGGAGGGGATCTGAGTGGTCAGTCCTAGGTTGAATCCCTAGATCACAGGAAACAACCTAACGGAACAGGCTACTGATCTAGAAGTCCCGGGTTCATAGGAAACGACCTAATGGAACAGGCTACTGATCTAGATGTCTCGGGTTCAACCTAATGGAACAGGCTACAGATCCCTAGGTCCTAGGTTGAATCCCTAGATCATAGGATAACAGTATGAAGCCTGGACCAGATTGAAGATAAGCACTCTATCAATAAGAAGTAGGAACAGTATGAAGTAGAATCAGATTGGATACAAGCACTCTAACAGTATGAAGTAGAATCAGATTGGATACAAGCACTCTTACAATATGAAGTAGGATCAGATTGGATACAAGCACTCTAACAGTATGAATTAGAATCAGATTGAAGATAAGCACTCTAACAATATGAAGTAGGATCAGATTAGAGACAAGCACTCTAACAATATGAAGTAGGGTCAGATTGGAGACAAGCACTCTAACAGTATGATGTCTGGACCAGATTGGAGACAAGCACTCTAACAGTATGATGTCTGGACCAGATTGAAGACAATCACTATAGCAGTATGAAGTCTGGAGCAGATTGAAGACAAGCACTCTAACAGTATGAAGTCTTGACCAGATTGAAGACAGGCACTCTAACAGTATGAAGTCTTGACCAGATTGAAGACAAGCACTCTAATAGTATGAAGTAGAATCAGATTGAAGATAAGCACTCTTACAATATGAAGTAGGATCAGATTGGATACAAGCACTCTTACAATATGAAGTAGGATCAGATTGAAGATAAGCACTCTATCAATAAGAAGTAGGATCAGATTGGGTACAAGCACTCTAACAGTATGAAGTCTGGACCAGATTGAAGATAAGCACTCTTACAATATGAAGTAGGATCAGATTGGAGACAAGCACTCTAACAGTATGAATTAGAATCAGATTGAAGATAAGCACTCTATCAATAAGAAGTAGGAACAGATTGGGTACAAGCACTCTTACAATATGAAGTAGGAACAGATTGGAGACAAGCACTCTAACAGTATGAAGTCTGGACCAGATTGGAGACAAGCACTCTAACAGTATGAAGTAGAATCAGATTGAAGATAAGCACTCTAACAATATGAAGTAGGATCAGATTGGATACAAGCACTCTAACACTATGAAGTAGAATCAGATTGGAGACAGGCACTCTAACAGTATGAAGTAGAATCAGATTGGAGACAAGCACTCTTACAATATGAAGTAGGAACAGATTGGAGACAAGCACTCTAACAGTATGAAGTCTGGACCAGATTGGAGACAAGCACTCTAACAGTATGAAGTAGAATCAGATTGAAGATAAGCACTCTAACAATATGAAGTAGGATCAGATTGGATACAAGCACTCTAACACTATGAAGTAGAATCAGATTGAAGATAAGCATTCTATCAATATTATGTAGGAACAGATTGGATACAAGCACTCTAACACTATGAAGTAGAATCAGATTGGATACAAGCACTCTTACAATATGAAGTAGGATCAGATTGGATACAAGCACTCTAACACTATGAAGTAGAATCAGATTGAAGATAAGCACTCTTACAATATGAAGTAGAATCAGATTGGATACAAGCACTCTAACAGTATGAATTAGAATCAGATTGAAGATAAGCACTCTAACACTATGAAGTAGGAACAGATTGGAGACCAGCACTCTAACAGTATGAAGTAGAATCAGATTGGAGACAAGCACTCTAACAGTATGAAGTAGGATCAGATTAGAGACAAGCACTCTAACAGTATGAAGTCTGGACCAGATTGAAGACAAGCACTCTAACAGTATGAAGTCTGGACCAGATTGGAGACAAGCACTCTAACAATATGAAGTAGGATCAGATTGGAGACAAGCACTCTAACAGTATGAAGTAGGATCAGATTGGAGACAAGCACTCTAACATTATGAAGTAGGAACAGATTGGAGACAAGCACTCTAACAGTATGAAGTAGAATCAGATTGGAGACAAGCACTCTTACAATATGAAGTAGGAACAGATTGGAGACAAGCACTCTAACAGTATGAAGTCTGGACCAGATTGGAGACAAGCACTCTAACAGTATGAAGTAGAATCAGATTGAAGATAAGCACTCTAACAATATGAAGTAGGATCAGATTGGATACAAGCACTCTAACACTATGAAGTAGAATCAGATTGAAGATAAGCATTCTATCAATATTATGTAGGAACAGATTGGATACAAGCACTCTAACACTATGAATTAGAATCAGATTAAAGATAAGCACTCTTACAATATGAAGTAGGATCAGATTGGATACAAGCACTCTAACACTATGAAGTAGAATCAGATTGAAGATAAGCACTCTTACAATATGAAGTAGAATCAGATTGGATACAAGCACTCTAACAGTATGAATTAGAATCAGATTGAAGATAAGCACTCTAACACTATGAAGTAGGAACAGATTGGAGACAAGCACTCTAACAGTATGAAGTAGGATCAGATTAAAGATAAGCACTCTAACATTATGAAGTCTGGACCAGATTGAATATAAGCACTCTAACAATATGAAGTAGGAACAGATTGGAGACAAGCACTCTAACAGTATGAAGTAGAATCAGATTGAAGATAAGCACTCTAACAATATGAAGTAGAATCAGATTGAAGATAAGCACTCTAACAGTATGAATTAGAATCAGATTGGAGATAAGCACTCTAACAATATGAAGTAGGATAAGATTGGAGACAAGCACTCTAACAGTATGAAGTAAAATCGGATTGGAGACAAGCACTCTAACAGTATGAAGTAAATCAGATTGAAGATAAGCACTCTAACAGTATGAAGTAGGAACAGATTGGAGACAAGCACTCTAACAGTATGAATTAGAATCAGATTGGAGACAAGCACTCTAACAGTATGAAGTCTGGACCAGATTGGAGACAAGCACTCTAACAGTATGAAGTAGAATCAGATTGGAGACAAGCACTCTTACAATATGAAGTAGAATCAGATTGGATACAAGCACTCTTACAATATGAAGTAGGATCAGATTGGATACAAGCACTCTAACAGTATGAATTAGAATCAGATTGAAGATAAGCACTCTAACAATATGAAGTAGGATCAGATCGGAGACAAGCACTCTAACAATATGATGTAGAGTCAGATTGGAGACAAGCACTCTAACAGTATGAAGTCTGGACCAGATTGGAGACAAGCACTCTAACAGTTAGAAGTCTGGACCAGATTGAAGACAATCACTATAGCAGTATGAAGTCTGGAGCAGATTGAAGACAAGCACTCTATCAGTATGAAGTCTTGACCAGATTGAAGACAAGCACTCTAACAGTATGAAGTCTTGACCAGATTGAAGACAAGCACTCTAATAGTATGAAGTAGAATCAGATTGAAGATAAGCACTCTTACAATATGAAGTAGGATCAGATTGGATACAAGCACTCTTACAATATGAAGTAGGATCAGATTGAAGATAAGCACTCTATCAATAAGAAGTAGGATCAGATTGGGTACAAGCACTCTAACAGTATGAAGTCTGAACCAGATTGAAGATAAGCACTCTTACGATATGAAGTAGGATCAGATTGGAGACAAGCACTCTAACAGTATGAATTAGAATCAGATTGAAGATAAGCACTCTAACAATATGAAGTAGGAACAGATTGGAGACAAGCACTCTAACAGTATGAAGTAGAATCAGATTGGAGACAAGCACTCTTACAATATGAAGTAGGAACAGATTGGAGACAAGCACTCTAACAGTATGAAGTCTGGACCAGATTGGAGACAAGCACTCTAACAGTATGAAGTAAATCAGATTGAAGATAAGCACTCTAACAATATGAAGTATGATCAGATTGGATACAAGCACTCTAACACTATGAAGTAGAATCAGATTGAAGATAAGCATTCTATCAATATGATGTAGGAACAGATTGGATACAAGCACTCTAACACTATGAAGTAGAATCAGATTAAAGATAAGCACTCTTACAATATGAAGTAGGATCAGATTGGATACAAGCACTCTAACACTATGAAGTAGAATCAGATTGAAGATAAGCATTCTTACAATATGAAGTAGAATCAGATTGGATACAAGCACTCTAACAGTATGAATTAGAATCAGATTGAAGATAAGCACTCTAAACATATGAAGTAGGATCAGATTGGATACAAGCACTCTAACAGTATGAAGTAGAATCAGATTGGAGACAAGCACTCTAACAATATGATGTAGGAACAGATTGGAGACAAACACTCTAACACTATGAAGTAGAATCAGATTGGAGACAAGCACTCTAACAATATGAAGTAGGATCAGATTGGAGACAAGCACTCTAACAGTATGAATTAGAATCAGATTGAAGAAAAGCACTCTAACAATATGAAGTAGGAACAGATTGGAGACAAGCACTATAACAGTATGAAGTAAAATCGGATTGGAGACAAGCACTCTAACAGTATGAAGTAGAATCAGATTGAAGATAAGCACTCTAACAGTATGAAGTAGGAACAGATTGGAGACAAGCACTCTAACAGTATGAATTAGAATCAGATTGAAGATAAGCACTCTAACAATATGAAGTAGGATCAGTTTGGAGACAAGCACTCTAACAGTATGAAGTAGAATCAGATTGGAGACAAGCACTCTTACAATAAGAAGCAGGATCAGATTAGAGACAGGCACTCTAACAGTATGAAGTAGGAACAGATTAGAGACAAGCACTCTAACAGTATGAAGTCTGGACCAGATTGAAGACAGGCACTCTAACAGTATGAAGTCTGGAAAGTTCAAAAAATATTATTTCCAGATATGACAAGTATATTCTCCCTCTCACAGGTCTCGAAGTATCCAGCAAATGTGGGTTCACTTCCCAATTCCTATCTCCCTCAATCCTCCGATGGTCAGGTGTGTTAGGATAACCGTACTTAATCGATGAATTGTTTTCAGGTTAAATGTGAATAGTTACACCCGTATGTGTATAGGTGTGTGTGTGTTAGGATAACCGTACTTAATCAATGAATTGTTTTCAGGTTAACAATACGAGGTTCGAACCTTGCTTCCCAGGATAATTGTACTCGAAACTAATATGGCTCATTCATGCGGAGGGAGTAAACATTGAATTGTTTTCAGGAACAGGCTACAGATCTAGATGTCCAGCGTTCAATCCTCGGTAAAATGTATCATGGATTGGGATCCTGGGTAGTATGCAAGGTTAGAACCCCCAGGAACTCGCATTCACTTTCAGTACACCCCGGATCTCCTCGCCATCGTCATGGGAGGGGGTGTGACCTTCAAGGGTTGTCTCTCGTACGGTCGAGTCACGGTCATTCATCAGGGGGACGGGGGGCGAATCCTGGATAACTCAGCGGTAAGAGGGTTCTTCTTCATTGCGAGCAGTTTAACGGTGGCGGTCTGACATTCCTCGGTGAGGGAAGGGTTTGTGGCGGGACTGAGGTTTGAACCCCGACCGTCAGCATAGAAGTCTGACACCTTACACCTAGACCATCAGCTCGCCCTGGTAGCGCGTATGATGATGGTATTAGTTAATAATCTTTTAAAATCTTTAGGTTCGAACCAGCTTAACACTTAAGATTTAAATCAATTAGAACTTTCATCTACGATATCTATTATTTATCCGTCAAAGTTTAAAGGTGGTTGCTTAGAGTTCAGTCATTTATTAGCTTAGTTCAGCAAAGTTCAACCATAAACATACAGTCCATTAATTACATTAGCCAAAGTTCGAACGATCTTAATCACCTTTTCATTAATTCTTTTACAAGATTCATACATTTAATAAAGTTAATTACATTACGAAGTTCAACCATTAATTACCTTAAAAATTCATCTGAATATTGAATTAAGCAAAGTTCAAACAATCCTCCTTAAAAAACAAACAGTTACTTCATTTGAATATTGAATTAGCCAAAGTTCAAATTACCATTAAATGAGGATGTAACAAGGAGATTGGTTAAATACACTCTCTTCAACACCTCACCTAGTAGAATCGTAAAAGTTCTGCATGTGTAGATTTAAACCTTTCCTAAATCAGTTACTTCATTTGAATATTGAATTAGCCAAAGTTCAAAAAAACTTAATCACCTTTAAAGTTCTATCATTTATCAGCTTAGTACGTTAAAGTTCGATCATAAACATACAGTCCATTAATTACATTAGCCAAAGTTCGAACGGTCTTAATCACCTCTTTTACAAGATTCATACATTTAAAAAGTTCAACCATAAACATACAGTGCATTAATTACATTGGCTAAATTGCTATATCAAGTCCCTCTACATTCATCCCGACAACCAGTAGCTTTTTTTACATCAGAGCGGTTCATATTTGAATACCATTATTAGCCAAAGTTCAAAAAATCTTAATCCCCTTTAAATGAGACTGGATTATAACGAAGCTAACAATATTTTTCTAAAACACAGGCAAAGTTCAGTCATTTATTAGCTTAGTTCAGCAAAGTTCAACCATAAACATACAGTCCATTAATTACATTAGCCAAAGTTCGAACGATCTTAATCACCTTTTCATTAATTCTTTTACAAGATTCATACATTTAATAAAGTTAATTACATTACGAAGTTCAACCATTAATTACCTTAAAAATTCATCCGAATATTGAATTAAGCAAAGTTCAAACAATCCTCCTTAAAAAACAAACAGTTACTTCATTTGAATATTGAATTAGCCAAAGTTCAAATTACCATTAAATGAGGATGTAACAAGGAGATTGGTTAAATACACTCTCTTCAACACCTCACCTAGTAGAATCGTAAAAGTTCTGCATGTGTAGATTTAAACCATTCCTAAATCAGTTACTTCATTTGAATATTGAATTAGCCAAAGTTCAAAAAAACTTAATCACCTTTAAAGTTCTATCATTTATCAGCTTAGTACGTTAAAGTTCGATCATAAACATACAGTTCATTAATTACATTAGCCAAAGTTCGAACGGTCTTAATCACCTCTTTTACAAGATTCATACATTTAAAAAAGTTCAACCATAAACATACAGTGCATTAATTACATTGGCTAAATTGCTATATCAAGTCCCTCTACATTCATCCCGACAACCAGTAGCTTTTTTTACATCAGAGCGGTTCATATTTGAATACCATTATTAGCCAAAGTTCAAAAAATCTTAATCCCCTTTAAATGAGACTGGATTATAACGAAGCTAACAATATTTTTCTAAAACACAGGCAAAGTTCAGTCATTTATTAGCTTAGTTCAGCAAAGTTCAACCATAAACATACAGTCCATTAATTACATTAGCCAAAGTTCGAACGATCTTAATCACCTTTTCATTAATTCTTTTACAAGATTCATACATTTAATAAAGTTAATTACATTACGAAGTTCAACCATTAATTACCTTAAAAATTCATCCGAATATTGAATTAAGCAAAGTTCAAACAATCCTCCTTAAAAAACAAACAGTTACTTCATTTGAATATATGAATTAGCCAAAGTTCAAATTACCATTAAATGAGGATGTAACAAGGAGATTGGTTAAATACACTCTCTTCAACACCTCACCTAGTAGAATCGTAAAAGTTCTGCATGTGTAGATTTAAACCATTCCTAAATCAGTTACTTCATTTGAATATTGAATTAGCCAAAGTTCAAAAAAACTTAATCACCTTTAAAGTTCTATCATTTATCAGCTTAGTACGTTAAAGTTCGATCATAAACATACAGTTCATTAATTACATTAGCCAAAGTTCGAACGGTCTTAATCACCTCTTTTACAAGATTCATACATTTAAAAAAGTTCAACCATAAACATACAGTGCATTAATTACATTGGCTAAATTGCTATATCAAGTCCCTCTACATTCATCCCGACAACCAGTAGCTTTTTTTACATCAGAGCGGTTCATATTTGAATACCATTATTAGCCAAAGTTCAAAAAATCTTAATCCCCTTTAAATGAGACTGGATTATAACGAAGCTAACAATATTTTTCTAAAACACAGGCAAAGTTCAGTCATTTATTAGCTTAGTTCAGCAAAGTTCAACCATAAACATACAGTCCATTAATTACATTAGCCAAAGTTCGAACGATCTTAATCACCTTTTCATTAATTCTTTTACAAGATTCATACATTTAATAAAGTTAATTACATTACGAAGTTCAACCATTAATTACCTTAAAAATTCATCTGAATATCGAATTAAGCAAAGTTCAAACAATCCTCCTTAAAAACAAACAGTTACTTCATTTGAATATTGAATTAGCCAAAGTTCAAATAACCTTTAAATGAGGATGTAACAAGGAGATTAGTTAAATACACTCTCTTCAACACCTCACCTAGTAGAATCGTAAAAGTTCTGCATGTGTAGATTTAAACCATTCCTAAATCAGTTACTTCATTTGAATATTGAATTAGCCAAAGTTCAAAAAATTTTAATCACCTTTAAAGTTCTATCATTTATCAGCTTAGTACGTTAAAGTTCGATCATAAACATACATTAGCCAAAGTTCGAACGGTCTTAATCACCTTTTCATTAATTCTTTTACAAGATTCATACATTTAAAAAAGTTAATTACATTACGAAGTTCAGCCATTAATTACCTTAAAAATTCATCCGAATATTGAATTAAGCAAAGTTCAAACAATCCTCCTTAAAAACAAAGTTTGACCATTAATTACCTTAAAAACAAAAAGTTACTTCATTTGAATATTGAATTACCATTAAATGAATTACCTTTAAATGAGGATGTAACAAGGAGATTGGTTAAATACACTCTCTTCAACTCCTCACCTAGTAGAATCGTAAAAGTTCTGCATGTGTAGATTTAAACCATTCCTAAATCAGTTACTTCATTTGAATATTGAATTAACTAATGTTCGAACAATGTTTAAATGAGGCAGGATTATGGAGAAGTTAACAATATCGGATTAGTCAAATTAATTACCTTTTCATTAATTCTTTTACAAGATTCATACATTTAAAGTGTTAATTACATTACCTTAAAAACACAAAGTCCATTAATTACTTTTTTAACCAAAGTTCAAACAATCTTAATTAATTACCTTAAAATTGGTTAAATACACTCTCTTCAACTCCTCTCCTAGTCGGATCGTAAAAGTTCTGCATGGGTAGATTTAAACCATTCTTTAAGTAGTAGAACATTTTCCGTAGCACAAGAATAGAAGCTAGCGTAATGAGTAGCGCACTTGTTCGCGTTGTACAGTTTTTTTAGCTTTCTCAGGGAAGGACATCCAAGTTCGTCTAACTCGAAAAAAACTCATACTTGTCAGAGAGAGAAACTCTCCGACCCCTGGGGAGAGAGAGAGAGAACCGTCCGAAGACCTCCTACAAAGTACACAGATCTAGACCCTCAAGAAATTTATGTTCTAATACCTTGACTGTTTGATAATGTACGGCTCTTTCAAGAGCAGCTGTGCACCGTAGTCACTAGGTCAAGCCCCCCGCGACACACTTTACCGTGTGGGACACCTTACAACCCTATCCATGGGGTTTAAACGCTACGTCACGATGCGAGAGATAACCCCTCCACCCGGGTGTTCCATACCGAGAGAGAGAGAGATATATACTTGTCATATCCAGGTTGTTTCCTGTGATCTAGGGATTGAACCTAGGACCTATGGATCTGTAGCCTGTTCCTGAAAACAATTCAATGTTTACTCCCTCCGCATGAATGAGCCATATTAGTTTCGAGTACAATTATCCTGGGAAGCAAGGTTCGAACCTCGTATTGTTAACCTGAAAACAATTCATTGATTAAGTACGGTTATCCTAACACACACACACCTATACACATACGGGTGTAACTATTCACATTTAACCTGAAAACAATTCATTGATTAAGTACGGTTATCCTAACACACCTGACCATCGGAGGGAGATAGGAATTGGGAAGTGAACCCACATTTGCTGGATACTTCGAGACCTGTGAGAGGGAGAATATACTTGTCATATCTGGAAATAATATTTTTTTGAACTTTGAAGAGCTATCCCCATTATAATATTTGCACGTATGGTGTATTTTATTCATGAGACCATTTACATCCACTTGAATATGCTGGCTTAGTGTCTCCCTGCTTGGGTAGATGCGAGCTATAACAGCTGACAGAGGATATCAGATGACACATGTAGTAGTCACTCCAACATTCAGATTTATAGAGGCCTGAAACAATTACCTACAAAATTAGCCCCCTGGAGACCCACAGTATTACAACAGTAACCAACAGGAGACCTTCAGTATTACAACAGTAACCACCTGGAGACCCTCAGTATTACAACAGTAACCACCTGGAGACCCACAGTATTACAACAGTAACCATCTGGAGACCCACAGTATTACAACAGTAACCACCTGGAGACCCTCAGTATTACAACAGTAACAACCTGGAGACCCACAGTATTACAACAGTAACCACCTGAAGACCCACAGTATTACAACAGTAACCAGCTGGAGACCCACAGTATTACAACAGTAACCACCTGGAAACCCTCACCGAGGGTTCGAGACCCGTGAAAAGACTAAGACTTTGAGAGAGGGAGAGATATACTTGTCATATCCTTAATTCCCATGGTTTTAGACCGTGTAGGAATTAGGAAGGTTTAGAGACCCTTGATGAGAGAGAGGGAGAACCCGGACTCATCACCTCTCTCTGTCATCCGTGATAAGGCACGTAACGCGGTGAAAATAATACTTGCTACGGTAGGTAAGATAATTTAGTATTTCCATTCATCAAAATATCACATTCCTGCTGCGATTGTAATATCTAACTATCCATCTATAACTCATGGACCACCTAGTATTACCAACAGATGGGTCTTCATGTCTCAATCTGGGTCTCCATGTCTCAAACTGGATCTTCATGTCTCAAACTAGATCTTCATGTCTCAATGGGGCTCTCCATGTCTCAAACTAGATCTTCATGTCTCAATGGGGCTCTCCATGTCTCAAACTAGATCTTCATGTCTCAATGGGGCTCTCCATGTCTCAAACTAGATCTTCACGTCTCAATCTGGATCTCCATGTCTCAAACTAGGTCTTCATGTCTCAATCTGGGCCTCCATGTCTCAAACTGGATCTTCACGTCTCAATCTGGATCTTCATGTCTCAATCTGGGTCTCCATGTCTCAATGGGGAGGTCTCCATGTCTCAAACTGAATCTTCATGTCTCAATCTGGGTCTCCATGTCTTAAACTGGATCTTCATGTCTCAATCTGGGTCTCCATGTCTCAAACATGATCGTCACGTCTCAATCTGGGTCTTCATGTCTCAATCTGGGCCTCCATGTCTCAATCTGGTTCTCCATGTATCAAACCGGATCTTCATGTCTCAAACTAGGTCTCCATGTCTCAATGGGAGTCTTCATGTCTCAATCCGGGCCTCCATGTCTCAATCTACCTCTTCATGTCTCAATCTTGTTCTCCACGTTTCAATGTCGGTCTCTATATCTCAATCCGGATCTTCAGGTCTCAAACTAGATCTTCATGTCTCAATGGGAGTCTTCATGTTTCAATATTAGTCTTCATGTCTCAATCTGGGTCTCCATGTCTCAATCTGGTTCTCCATGTATCAAACTGGATCTTCACGTCTCAAACTATGTCTTCATGTCTCAATCTGGATCTTCATGTCTCAATGGGAGTCTTCATGTTTCAATCTTAGTCTTCATGTCTCAATCTGGGTCTCCATGTCTCAAACTGGATCTTCATGTCTCAATCTGGGTCTCCATGTCTCAATCTACCTCGTCATGTCTCAATCTTGTTCTCCATGTTTCAATGTTGGTCTCCATATCTCAATCTGGATCTTCATGTCTCAAACTAGGTCTTCATGTCTCAATCTTAGTCTTCATGTCTCAATCTGGATCTTCATGTCTCAATCTGGGTCTCCATGTCTCAATCTGGTTCTCCATGTATCAAAACTGGATCTTCATGTCTCAAACTAGGTCTTCATGTCTCAATCTGGATCTTCATGTCTCAATGGGAGTCTTCATGTTTCAATCTTAGTCTTCATGCCTCAATCTGGATCTTCATGTCTCAATATGGGTCTCCATGTCTCAATCTGGATCTTCATGTCTCAATGGGAGTCTTCATGTTTCAATCTTAGTCTTCATGTCTCAATCTGGATCTTCATGTCTCAATGGGAGTCTTCATGTTTCAATCTTAGTCTTCATGCCTCAATCTGGATCTTCATGTCTCAATATGGGTCTCCATGTCTCAATCTGGTTCTCCATGTCTCAATCGGGGCCTCCATGTCTCAATTTGGTTCTCCATGTCTTAAACTGGATCTTCATGTTCAATGATTTCATCTAATCTGATCTTCATTGTTCAATATGTCTCAGCTCAACACATGATCTTCATGTACTCAACCGGGTCTTCATTCAATCGGGGTCCTCCATGTCTCAATCTGGTTCTCCATGTATCAAACTGGATCTTCATGTCTCAATGGATCTATGTTCAATCTGGACTTCATGTTCAATATGGGTCTCCATGTCTCAAACTAGATCTTCATGTCTCAATCCGGGCTCTTCATGTCTCAAACGAGGCTCCATGTCTCAATCTGGTTCTCCATGTATCAAACTGGGTCTTCAGTCTCAATCTGGATCTCCTGTCTCAAACTAGGTCTTCATGTCTCAATTGGGCCTCATGTCCTCAATCTGGATCTTCATTCTACGGGTCCATTCAATCTGGTCTTCATGTCTCAATCTGGGTCTTCATGTCTCAATCTGGTTCTCCATGTTCAAACTGATTTAGTCTCAATGTCTTCATGTCTCAATCTTAGTCTATGTCTCACTGTTTCTCAATCTGGATCTTCATGTCTCAATCTGGTTCATTCCAATTTAGTTTCTGTCAAACATGATCGTACGTCTCAATCTGAGTCTTCATGTCTCAATCTGGTCTCCATGTATCAATGATCTTCATCTCAATAGGTTTATGTCTCAATCTGGATCTTCATGTCTCAAACTGGTCTTCATGTCTCAATGGGAGTCTTCATGTTTCAATCTTCAGCCTCCATGTCTCAATCGGTCTATGTCTCAATCTGTCTTCATGTCTCAATCTGTTCTCCATGTTTCAATTGTCGTTCTCTTATGTCTCAATCGGATCTTCATGTCTCAAACTAGATCTCATGTCTCAATGGGAGTCTTCATGTTTCAATATCTAGTCTTCATGTCTCAATCTGGGTCTTCATGTCTCAATCTGGTTCTCCATGTATCAAACTGGATCTTCATCGTCTCAAACTAGGTCTTCATGTCTCAATCTGGTCTTCATGTCTCAATTGGATCTTCATGTTCAATCTGGATCTTCATGTCTCAATCTGGTCTTCATGTCTCAATCTGGATCTTCATGTCTCAATCTGGATCTCATGTCTCAAATGATTCAGTCTCATCTGATCTTTATGTCTCAATCTTGTTCTCCATGTTTTCAATGTGTTCTCCATTCTCAATCTGGATCTTCATGTCTCAAACTAGGTCTTCATGTCTCAATCTTAGTCTTCATGTCTCAAACTGGATCTTCATGTCTCAATCTGGAGTCTTCATGTCTCAATCTGGTTCTCCATGTATCAAACTGGATCTTCATGTCTCAAACTAGGTCTTCATGTCTCAATCTGGATCTTCATGTCTCAATGGTTATGTCCAATTCATGTTTCAATCTTAGTCTTCATGCCTCAATCTGGATCTTCATGTCTCAATTGGGTCTCCATGTCTCAATCTGGGTCTTCATGTCTCAATGGAGTCTTCATGTCTTTAATCTAGGTCTCATGTATCAATCTGGATCTTCATGTCTCAATCGGAGTCTTCATGTTTCAATGTTCCCTGTCTAATGAGTCTTCATGCCTCAATCTGGATCTTCATGTCTCAATCTGGGTCTCCATGTCTCAATCTGGTCTCTCCATGTCTCAATCTGGGTCCTCTCATGTCTCAATTTGGTTCTCCATGTCTTAAACTGGATCTTCATGTCTCCAATGGGATCTTCATGTCCTCAATCTGGATCTTCATGTTCAATCTGGTCTCCATGTCTCAAACTGATCTTCATGTCTCAATCCGGATCTTCATGTCTCAATCGGGCTCCATGTCTCAATCTGGTTTCTTCAATGTATCTTCATCAATCTGGATCTTCATGTCCAATGGGAGTCTTCATGTTTCAATCTGATCTTCATGTTTCAATATGGGTCTCCATGTCTCAAACATGATCTTCATGTCTCAATCGGGTCTTCATGTCTCAATGAGTCCTCCATGTCTCAATCTGGTTCTCCATGTATCAAACTGGATCTTCATGTCTCAATCTGGATCTTCTTGTCTCAAACTAGGTCTCCATGTCTCAATGGGAGTCTTCATGCCTCAATCTGGATCTTCATGTCTCAATCTGAGTTTCCATGTCTCAATCTGGATCTTCATGTCTCAATCTGGATCTTCATGTCTCAATCTGGTTCTCCATGTATCAAACTGGATCTTCATGTCTCAATCTGGATCTTCTTGTCTCAAACTAGGTCTCCATGTCTCAATGGGAGTCTTCATGTTTCAATCTTAGTCTTCATGTCTCAATCTTAGTCTTCATGTCTCAAACATGATCGCTACGTCTCAATCTGAGTCTTCATGTCTCAATCTGGTTCTCCATGCATCAAACTGGATCTTCATGTCTCAATCTGGGTCTCCATGTCTTAAACTGGATCTTCATGTCTCAATCTGGATCTTCTTGTCTCAAACTAGGTCTCCATGTCTCAATGGGAGTCTTCATGCCTCAATCTGGATCTTCATGTCTCAATCGGGGTCTCCATGTCTCAATCTGGGTCTTCATGTCTCAATCTGGGTCTTCATGTCTCAATCTGGTTCTCCATGTATCAAACTGGATCTTCATGTCTCAAACTAGGTCTTCATGTCTCAATCTTGAACTTCATGTCTCAAACTGGATCTTCATGTCTCAAACTGGTACTTCTTATTGATAGAGTGCTTATCTTCAATCTGATTCTACTTCATAGTGTTAGAGTGCTTGTATCCAATCTGATCCTACTTCATATTGTAAGAGTGCTTATCTTCAATCTGATTCTACTTCATATTGTAAGAGTGCTTATCTTCAATCTGGTCCAGGCTTCATACTGTTATCCTATGATCTAGGGATTGAACCTGGGACCTATGGATCTGTAGCCTGTTCCATTAGGTTGAACCCGAGACATCTAGATCAGTAGCCTGTTCCATTAGCTCGTTTCCTATGAACCCGGGACTTCTAGATCAGTTGCCTGTTCCGTTAGGTTGTTTCCTGTGATCTAGGGATTCAACCTAGGACCTAGGGATCTGTAGCCTGTTCCATTAGGTTGTTTCCTGTGATCTAGGGATTGAACCCGGGACTTCTAGATCAGTAGCCTGTTCCGTTAGGTTGTTTCCTGTGATCTAGGGATTCAACCTAGGACTGACCACTCAGATCCCCTCCGGTGGTCGCATCTAGGTCGGGTCTACTCAAGAGTGGTATTGAAGTTTTATGTAGAGGGACTTAACTTTGCTGTACTAAGGTAGCATACTACCCAGGATCCCAATCCATGATACGTTTTACTACCTAGAATACACCTACACATCGAGACCGTGAGACGACCCACATTTGCAGAGAGAGAGGGAGAGAAAACCCTGTCCTCCGTATGCTAGTCTCCCCCGCCCTCCCCCTCTCAGCCATCCCTAGCCCTCCGCGCATCCCAGTCGTGTCCTCTGCCCCTCCCCCTCCCCCCAAGTCCTCCATCCCTCTCAATTATGCTAAACAGTATTCTCAACCAAAAAAATATTGTCTCCACTCTATCCCGCACCCAGGTGCTCCATCCCCCCCCCCCCTCCTCCATCCCCCTCCCTCCCTCTGCCACCATCATGTGCTACAACCCTTCCTATCACCCCATCCCCCTGTCATCTCAGGATCCATAAAAAACAGGATTAATGCCTGTGCCGCCGTAAAATAGTCTCCCACTCCTCCCCGCACCCAGGTGCTGCTACAACCCTTCCTATCACCCCATCCCCCATCCTCCTGTCATCTCAGAATCCATTAAAATGGTGATTAATGGGATGTGTTGCAGAATAGCACAAACTCCCCTACTAAAGGGTACTATAACTAACCTATATAATTGTATTCAGGAAAATTGTATTAAGTGTTTTTATAAATCTTTACATTGCTATACACACATTTGTATTATCTTTTCTAATTGAATTATAAACATGCCCACAAGCCACTACCCTGCCTTTTCTTCCCAAGCTTCATCAATGTATGTTTGCTCTTGGAGTTTCTCTTTTGACATTCTCCTCCTATTGCTCTTTCCTTCATATTTCATCACCCTCTCACTTCGCACCACCAAGATTTCCATTCCAAAGAAAATGAGGAAGGTATTACCGTAATCTTCTTACGAGTTGAGCCGTAAGGACTGGAGTTGTTACGAGTTCCGCTCGTATTTGAACACGGCAAGTCGGCGGGCGGGAGAAGTGAATGCAAATTATCGCTGGCAAATTGAAGCCGTCATGTTGTCATAACGACCGCAAATTGGACTAGTGCTCTCGTTTGGGGCCCAATGAGGCAGTACAATTGCGACACTTGGCGAGGAGGGAGGGCACAGGGTTTCTAGAGGCGATGGAAAGTAAGGTAAACCCCCCCCCCCCCCCAACCTTATGGAACCCGGAGTAGTAACGCTACATTCGTGTATGGTAACAATATTATAACATCACTATTCTTAAAACTAATCATACGACACAAATAGAAATACTACACCGTTTGGTTTGTTCAAGAAGATTGATTTTAATAGTTTTACACCAATTAAATAAATAAATGCCATTTTCAATAATTAATGATCATTAAAAATTAAACTCTAGACATTATTATTTATTAATCATATATTATAAACAAATAAAATAAATAAAACGTAACAGTTAAATTAGAACATTGTGTGATTTTGTTTTTGTTTTAAAGAAAAACAAAATAAAACAGTCGTTAAAAGTTTTAATATGTATCAAAATAATAAGTTATTACTTTAATAAATAATTAACCTTAAAAAGAGAATAGGAAATCTATGGTTTTGGTTAAATTTAAAACTTAACAATAATTCTATAAATACATGAAATTTAGGGAAATAATAATTATGTAATCTCAAAAACAGTTTTTAGCATCGTGTCCTACTAGCCTTACGGGTTGTGCGCTAATGGTTTAGTGATGATGAAGGCTATATTTAGGGGAAGTGTTCCCGCATTTGCATAGAGATGGAGTGGGGGGAAAAACTCTAGGAAAACCACCCTCTATACACCCGACCGAGTTTCGAACCTCTATCTCACCGTTATTGGCAGTCTAGTCTAGTATTGGAGTAGTACCTGACACTATGCGGCCATCGAAGTGAGTAAGAAATAGCAAACACATTTTTTTTTCAAATATTAATGAAAAAAGTAGCTTTGAGTATTATAGGGAGTAAAGTAACAAAATGTTTTTATATTTGTTTGCATTTAGTCGCAATATTTAAAACAATTTTTTGTATCCGAATTCCCAAAATAAATGTAACTTTCAAAATTTTTATCTTTAAAAACATTCACTGTATTAAACCTACAGCTCAAGTAAATGTAATGGGGCTACAGTTAGTGGGCGACCACTGGTGTTCTGCTGGGGCACTCAGGTCCTAGGGAATGCGATTATTATTATTATTGTTAATATTTATCACCGCGTCTTACGACCTGTTCAGGTATATACACATGTATGATCATTACTCTACTGGGGTCAGGATAAGCGAGGAACAGTTTTAAGATAATCTTCCAGCTTTTACTTGTTAAGAAAGTGAGAAACCATCCTCAATACATCCGAGTGGGATTGGAATCCCAATCTCCCCATCATCAGCAGACCAGTCTAGTATGAGAGTGATGTTGGACCATCCGGTCTCTGAAGAGACCGACCATATTATTGGTATCTCTGAGCACCTATAGTTTGGTTGGTTATTATGGATATAATCTGATTAAAATGTTTAGTTATTTAGATACATTTTATACATGACTTGAATATTTGAAAATGCTCTAATGGGCTTGGTTTTAATTGAGTGAGAGTCTTATATGCTAAAAGATAACCAATTAAGAAGAGTGAGCTCCAACCTTAATAGCAGCATTCATCTGAAATTGAGGTAAAGTAAGTAACTTATCGTTGAAAAACCACTACCTCTGCAAGTTCAATGATTTATGATTTTTTTTATGTGGTTGTATAGCTTAGAAACAATATTGATCCATATTACATTCTCATTTGAACTTTTTTTTAAATAGGAGCTAGGTTATAACCATATAATATGGCTGTATTACTTGATAAAAGTATTAATTTTAGTGTTTCATCTGTATTAGCCCACATATTCCGAAATATGAACATAATCATTCACATTGTCCGTTTTAATTTCATAGCTAACGAGAAGAGGCCGTAGTTGAATAGACGAGAGATGTGTGTGGGAAAGTTGAAAGGAGACGTGTGGTGGAAAGAACTGGTGAACGAAGATGTGAGAGAAAAGAAAGAAGCGTAACAACCAGGGAATGATTGCTGTCGAAAGTGAAACAGAATGCAAGAGGTTATGAGTCATAAACAAAGAGAAAAACTACAGTCAACTCTCGATTCTACGATATTTCTCGGTTCCCTGGAAAAGGGTCGTTATTTAAAAGTGGTCGTTATTCGAATTTTAACAGATTTTTTTCCACCCCTGACCTTCATACGAAAAAATTGCATTTTTTAGACAACAAATAGCGTGGGTCATCAAAAATAGTTCATAAAATACAACCAAAAACGTAACCAAATCAAAATAACAATGTTAAACAATAGCATGGGTCATCAAAAATTGTTCACAAAATCAAACCAAAATAGTAACCAAATCGATAATCGAAATAACAATGGCAAGAGCAAGCCTGGCGCGTGATGTAGCGGCAGTCGCGCGCGGGGAAACATTGTCTTGCTTGTGGGAGGGGGTGGACAGAGTCAAGTGCTATTGGCTGGCATTGATAAGGTGGTGTCTATTTTTATAACCTGACCCACCCAAATTACTAGTAATACAGCGCTCACAAAGATAATTGCAACGCAGAGACCTAAATAAATGCAACAAACACATTTTACAGCCGATTTCCTTAAACTTTTCAAAAATTTTCCCAAATTTTTCACGATTCCCCAAAAAAGGATCGTTACTTCGAGATGAACGCTATTCCCGGGGTCGTAGAATCGAGAGTTGACTGTATTTCTTCGAAAAAATGAGTAAAGGAGAATAGGATCAAATGAGATTAAAAGAAGGAAAAAAATGTTTAGTGATTTTGAAAGAGGTAAGAAATTATTCCATAAGATGAGACCACCAGAGGTTGCAAAGTGGGGAGTGTTGAGGAGGACGTTAGAGGTCGGGTCATGGGAGTGTCGTGGAGGACGTTAAAGGTCGGGTCATGGGAGTGTTGTGGAGGACGTTAGAGGTCGGGTCATGGGAGTGTTGTGGAGGACGTTAGAGGTCGGGTCATGGGAGTGTTGAGGAGGACGTTAGAGGTCGGGTCATGGGGAGTCTCGTGAGGACGTTAGAGGTCGGGTTATGGGGAGTGTCGTGAGGACGTTAGTGGTCGGGTCATGGGAGTGTTGTGGAGGACGTTAGTGGTCGGGTCATGGGAGTGTTGTGGAGGACGTTAGTGGTCGGGTCATGGGAGTGTCGTGAGGACGTTAGTGGTCGGGTCATGGGAGTGTTGTGGAGGACGTTAGTGGTCGGGTCATGGGAGTGTTGTGGAGGACGTTAGAGGTCGGGTTATGGGGAGTGTCGTGAGGACGTTAGTGGTCGGGTCATGGGAGTGTTGTGGAAGACGTTAGTGGTCGGGTCATGGGAGTGTTGTGGAGGACGTTAGTGGTCGGGTCATGGGAGTGTTGTGGAGGACGTTAGAGGTTGGGTCATGGGGAGTGTCGTGAGGACGTTAGTGGTCGGGTCATGGGAGTGTTGTGGAGGACGTTAGTGGTCGGGTCATGGGAGTGTTGTGGAGGACGTTAGAGGTCGGGTCATGGGGAGTGTCGTGAGGACGTTAGAGGTCGGGCTATGGGGAGTGTCGTGAGGACGTTAGTGGTCGGGTCATGGGAGTGTTGTGGAGGACGTTAGTGGTCAGGTCATGGGGAGTGTCGTGAGGACGTTAGTGGTCGGGTCATGGGAGTGTTGTGGAGGACGTTAGTGGTCGGGTCATGGGAGTGTTGTGGAGGACGTTAGAGGTCGGGTTATGGGGAGTGTCGTGAGGACGTTAGTGGTCGGGTCATGGGAGTGTTGTGGAGGACGTTAGTGGTCGGGTCATGGGAGTGTTGTGGAGGACGTTAGAGGTCGGGTCATGGGGAGTGTCGTGAGGACGTTAGAGGTCGGGTCATGGGGAGTCTCGTGAGGACGTTAGAGGTCGGGTCATGGGGAGTCTCGTGGAGTACGTTAGAGGTCGGGTCATGGGAGTGTTGTGGAGGACGTTAGTGGTCGGGTCATGGGAGTGTTGAAGAGGACGTTAGTGGTCGGGTCATGGGGAGTCTCGTGAGGACGTTAGAGGTCGGGTTATGGGGAGTGTCGTGAGGACGTTAGAGGTCGGGTCATGGGGAGTCTCGTGAGGACGTTAGAGGTCGGGTCATGGGGAGTCTCGTGAGGACGTTAGAGGTCGGGTCATGGGGAGTCTCGTGAGGACGTTAGAGGTCGGGTCATGGGGAGTCTCGTGAGGACGTTAGAGGTCGGGTCATGGGGAGTGTCGTGAGGACGTTAGAGGTCGGGTCATGGGGAGTCTCGTGAGGACGTTAGAGGTCGGGTCATGGGGAGTCTCGTGGAGGACGTTAGAGGTCGGGTCATGGGAGTGTTGTGGAGGACGTTAGTGGTCGGGTCATGGGAGTGTTGAAGAGGACGTTAGTGGTCGGGTCATGGGGAGTCTCGTGAGGACGTTAGAGGTCGGGTCATGGGAGTGTTGAAGAGGACGTTAGTGGTCGGGTCATGGGAGTGTTGAGGAGGACGTTAGTGGTCGGGTCATGGGGAGTCTCGTGAGGACGTTAGAGGTCGGGTCATGGGGAGTCTCGTGAGGACGTTAGAGGTCGGGTCATGGGGAGTCTCGTGAGGACGTTAGAGGTCGGGTCATGGGGAGTCTCGTGAGGACGTTAGAGGTCGGGTCATGGGAGTGTTGAAGAGGACGTTAGTGGTCGGGTCATCGGAGTGTTGAGGAGGACTTTAGTGGTCGGGATATGGGAGTGTTGTGGAGGACGTTAGAGGTCGGGTCATGGGGAGTGTCGTGAGGACGTTAGAGGTCGGGTCATGGGGAGTCTCGTGAGGACGTTAGAGGTCGGGTCATGGGGAGTCTCGTGGAGGACGTTAGAGGTCGGGTCATGGGAGTGTTGTGGAGGACGTTAGTGGTCGGGTCATGGGAGTGTTGAAGAGGACGTTAGTGGTCGGGTCATGGGGAGTCTTGTGAGGACGTTAGAGGTCGTGTCCCAGAAATGAGGCTGGATGCCCCGTGATTGTGAGAGCTCTCTTAATTAATAGGAGAAGAGATGGTGGACCGGATTTGAAGTTGTTCTCAATGGTGTCTGATTATACATCCTCTGTTGTGTATTTTATATATGAACATGGAGAGATCTGGTTACCCAACTTTTCTACCCCTCATTTTTAAGGGCAACATCGCTACTATTTGGGTTCACATCCAGGCTTAAGACCATTTTCTTCTTCCCTAGATTTTCACCTTCAGTTTCCACAATGAGGGTGTTTAAATTGTGCACCATTTTATATTAGGCCACTAGCAGTCAACATTGCATCTAGAAATGGAATTAAATTGTCTTGGTGGGCACGTCCAGAAATTCTAGGAATTCTAAGTGTCTAATTACACTTTCACAATGGAATATATCAACCAAATTTATTTTAACATGAGGTCTAACAATTTTGTGAAATTTATTAATAGGTAAGCCAGCTAACACCTAAATAAATTAACAGGGCTGTCCATAGTTGTAAGGGGGGTGGGGATAAATATTGAGAAGGGGGTGCGGACATAAAGGGGCCCAGCCAAATATTTAGATTTTTTCATAGAGGGGAATATGTGAAGGATTCACAAAATTAATTTTTTTTAGACGTAAACGAGGTATTCTGTAACAGAATCCCATATTATTTATCAAATAATAGCTATGTTTTCAAAAGGTTTTAACAGGTTGGCTATTAATAAAGGCATATTTCCTTCTTAGCAGGGAAATTATATTGTGCGTAAAAGAAAATCTTTCACAGTCTTTCTAGCCCGTTGGCAACATTGTGTTTCAATTAGTCGTCTACCTTCTGTTCTGTGCTTATATAGTAAGGGTTTACAGTTTTCCAGATATGTTTTAGCTGAACTATTTGGTTCTTGATTATTTAGTGATTTGTTCTTACGTTCGTGATGTGTGGGGATATCTTTAAATCAAATGAGTCATATTTTATAGCTTAAGCTATCGCTTCATTTATATTTTTTATTATATTTACCAAGCCACGTCGGATCGATGGCCATTGTCTTATGAATATCAGAATAAGTCTGTACTTAGTTAAACCTCTATTTTATAAACATATGTCACTATCCAATGCATACATATGTTAAACTTGTTTTTGTTTTGATGGCCTTAAGCTGGTCCATAAATTATTTTTTATCCTTTACGTATTCACTTATTTTTAGAAAAGGATTAATGTTAATTAGATTTGAAACCCTTTGCTTTTTGTTCGTGGATCATGAAAGCCATTTTTCGTTGGAACCAATAATTCTTTGTTCTTGTTTGGAAACTATATTTTAATGTTGGTTTAAAAACAACACTTGAAGTAGTTTAGGACCCATTTATTGACCAGAGTAACCGAACTTACACCAATATTGCAAGAATAACATTTTATTATGGTATTGTTGATGAGTTAATTAGTCAGAGTTCCAAAATAATATAGTAAATAAACATAGTACTCATCATCTAAATACTAAATACCAAACTTTGTTTGAGCTACCCTCTAACGATCCGCCATATGCTTTTTATTCATCACAAGTTCACAAACTACGAGCAACGGAAATGTAATTTAGTTCATTGTTGTAATTTGTCAAGGGCTAACACAATAAACATATTCTGGAGAGAAGTAAATTAAAAGATACAGAATCCCAATAGAGTGTAGCAACACGATTGGCTTCACAGATCAATATTGTACTGCACATGTATACAGTACATGAAAGGTTTTAAAACATATTCAAGGTTCTAGATCTACTTTTATGGTCAGTTCTAGCTCAAGTTTTGACTCTACGCACAGTGGTAGGGGCCAAGGGGAAATCACGCCGGAGCAAGGATAAATCAGGTCAACCTACGTACTTGGAACGAGATTGGGAGGCTAAGCTACTTGTCCACAGTGTTGTCGCTTGTAAGGTTTTTTACAAGAGCTGCGCAGGTAGAAGTTTTTCTAAAGGCACAGTTTGTAATGTTTACACTCTACAAGGGTTACATAATTTTAATAGTAAAGAATAAAGATTAAACAACAGATAGATTTATTAATCAATAAATGATATTAAAGATATGAAGATTTACAATGATATTGAAAGTGATACATTTGAGGTTTGATTGAAACCATTAGGCTTGAGAATAGAGAAGTATTGACAGTGGCTACAAGGGCAGTGCAGTCGCCAGGCCAAGGTAGAAGTATTTCTAAAAAGGGAGAACAATAATATAATTACTAACAGAGATAGTGAACAAGATATGCATGTAACGTTGAACAGTTTTGCTTGATTACGCTTTCATAATAATATCCATTAAACATTTAGGATAATCAGGAAAATCTGTTTCTTTAAACAGCAGTAGAAGGCTATGAAACAGGTGTCAACAATAGGGTACTATGACCGGTCATATTCCCCTTTGGTATTACCGGAGCCTTCCATAGTACATAAAGTTCTAATAGCAAGTGCATTGAGAGCAACTCAAACAATGGGAGTCAATTAAAAGGCAAAAGAAAAAGCGTATTATTTGCGCAAACCCCACTATGACTCTAGAGCAGTTCCCTGGGTTGCGCACCCAACCTAATACAGTACGTGAAGCGTAACTACTTGACCCACCCAAACATTGGTATCTATTAACTGAACAGTAATAAGAATTAAACAGACAACCTGGTGGTAGCCGTCCATAACTTGAACTGATGGTCACGACGTACAAGGCGTCATGAAAAACTTTGACTCAAAAAGATTAATGGAACTTGTGGAAGTTTTTTTTATAAGTCAAAAACTAGGATATTATAACTTACTAAACCAGAGGCTCATAATGTAAATACACCATTAAAAGGATACATACAAAGAGGCCAGGACTTAACTTACTAAGTCACTAGAACCGGATTTGTCCGTCAGACTACAAGACACAATATTTAAAGAATTTGAAATTAACCAAAACTTTACCGGACTAGCTATCCATTAGACATCATTTTAAAACAAAACAAACTTCTTCCCAAATAAATATAGAATTTAAATCTAAAACTACATTGCCTAGTTTTTTAAAACAAAAAAACTAGACCCCAAGTCTTAAGGACTTGACGACGGCAGCAGGATACTTAAATACCCTAGACATGGCGTCCTAGCCAGCGAGGTGGTGGATCTAACGAACCAAGCTCCATGGATGTCGCTCTTCTTCGTTACAGACGATACAGAGTTTCCTTCTTCGATGCTCGGTGCTGTAGAATGGGTCTGTCTGGTGGATCTGGCTGGTGGTCTATATATACAGTTCAAAATCTGATGCGAATGGAGCAAAGAAAAAGGTGATAAACCAGAAATATAGATAAGGAGAAGGAAGGATGAAGGCAAGGTGAAATGGAAACAAATGAGGGTGAACAGCTTGCGGGGTGAGGTAAAGGTAAGGTTCGTAGACACGCCGCTAGGCAACTCCGGCAGCAGGGATCTCGAGGTTGAGTCCAGTCTAGACTTCTTGGCGTATGTGAACTGGAAGTGGACACACGTGTTTAAAGTCGCCATGCTGTTGTTCTTTGAATGTTTTCTCCTAATAAGTTGATCAGAGAATCCGAGGGCATCTTAATACGGTGAGTAGAAACAAGAGCATATTTTATTTTAAATATATCTGTTTTCATTATATTATTTAGGATCAGATATTATTTTAACGAGAATTTGTGATATAGATGTTCTTTACTATATTTTATTGAAGGCAGCATGGCAAATGTATATAATTTTATCTGGCTCCATCCAACGGGAACAGGTATGCGTTAAGGTATTTGATTCATAAATACGATCATATTAATCCCCTTCTTTGATATATAGTACAGTATTTATAAAAGGACGATATTTTGTACCAACCACGTGTTTGATAGTAGGGAGATACGTAACTTTATTAGAATGCATCTTGGCAGAGAAAATAAACTTCGTGGTAGATTCAATTAACATAGTCACTTTCTTGCATAGATTATAAAAATATTGATTTTTAATTGTAGCTGTTCACTCTGTGTGATTGACATGCTACACGCTGTGTAAATACTCAAGGCATGGTGTTGTGTAATCACGTGTTATATTAAGACAGCTACAGTGTTAACTTACCTTTGTGTAAGTACGCTGATGTACTAGGATAATTTTCACTGTGGCGTCATTTGCCAAAATAATGCATTTGTAAGAAATAATTCAGTTAAAAAGGCGCTCTATTCTAATAATAGGATACTGGATTTTGAAAGAGAATTAGACCTAACAAAACAATTTTCTTTGATTAATATTTTGAAATAGAAATTATTACAGAATATTAAATTCAAGCCTGTGCCTTATATGGGTAGAATATACTCATGTGTTAGCAAAATGTAATCATAGAATTCTTGTGCGACAGCTTTAAAACATCTCTTCGAATTAAAGCGTTTATAAAGCAAAATATATTATTATTTCTCTATGTTGTATACAATTTATACTTTTGTAAAATAAGAAGTAATCTGACACGGTTTTTTTGTTAATTCTTTTTCCCCCTCACTTGCCTGTTTTTACTTCAAGAAATAAATTGTACGATGTTGTAACGTTATTTGCCAACCTACTATGTATTTTCCTATATTTTTCTAATTTTTGTAAATAGTTTCCGATTTATATTCGTTTCAAACTATGAAATTCAAAGTTCAGCCGCAGCTTTACGCGCTGTGTTGAGGATGTTACAAATAATACTTCTTAGTATTTATATACATTCAAAAATAAAAGGACAGAAGGAAGAACGTATAACACTATATTAACTAATTTAAATAAGGAATTTTGATCTAAGGAAGAATATTACCTTTTATTAAATATATTAATTATCCTCCAAAGAAGCTTGTTGACTCTTCTTTATTTATTTTCAATGTCGGCCATGATTTATTTCAACGCATGCGTAGATCTGTCAAACAAGTGAGTAGCGGATCTCGCGATTGTAAAAGAAGTAAAAAAAAGAAAAAAACGTGATTTAAATACCTCAAAACTAGCTCGCATTTCAATTATAACAGATGAAAATGAACATTTAATTCCTTTAAGAAACATTGTTAACATACATTTCAATTTTTATATTAAATTTGCATTTTATTTTATATTCATCTCTAGTCCATAACCAACATTTTATCTTTTGTTTTAATATATTAGTTTTCTCTTTGAACTTGGAAGAACATAGAACGTTTTTAAATATGATACTTGGAACACTCTCTGAAGAAGATGAGTATCTTTTTCCTCGGTGTTATTTTAACATGAAGCTAAATCTGTGTAGCTTATAACTAAATTTATTTTTAAAGTGGAAAAATGGCTTGAAAGTAAAGTACAAGTACACAATTGGAAATAAATTCACGCTGTTTCAACATGGACGGTTTCATTGGTGAGATCAAGCCATACCTTCAAATATAAATATATATTTTTCTCTTTTATCCAAAAAACCAGGATTTATGTAAAAACTTCCAGAAAAGACTAAATATATTCATACTCTTTATCTATTCCAGAGAATTAATTAATATTTTATATTATGTCTAAATATAAACTCTATTGATCTTTTTCTAATTTTTCCTCAACAATACCTTTTCTTTTTGTCATATATTATATAAGTTCAGCCTATATTATATTTCTTTTACTCTAAATTATATGTTCTAAACTCCTAAATTCAACCATGCTCAGAGATTGTTATTTAACGTTATAAATTATTATTTAAGAATGTAGGTAATACCATATATTTTATTTGGTCAGATTAGAATTATACTTATTCAGAATTTCATAGGTAGGATTGGGATGTGGTAAAAAAGGAAAAATAATAAACCCACAAATGTTCAATAATTGTATTTTTTATATTTTTTTATTGTAGTCTAAATTAGTACATTTTATTTCAACAATCCATTTTATTTAGATTGTTCATGTATTATTTTAAGTATTCCTTCAGCTCCTGTAGATATTTACAGCACGTCATTGTTGTAGGTAAGGTAGTGTCATTATCATTAACACTGTAATATCCGAAAAGAGATTTCTCGATCACACCCAGTGGTCTCGAGTATTAAGAGTCATCGTGCTTCCGTCAAAGTTAGCCAAGGTCACGGACAAAGAAATAATTCTCTGTGGCTGAGGTAAAGATTCTTTTTATTATTATTATTATTATTATTATTATTATTATTATTATTATTACTATTATTATTTTCTGCTGGATCCTTGGAGTAGCGCCAAAAAATACACAATTTTATCCATCTCTAGGTTAACTTTCATAATGTGAACATATTTGGAAGACACGTAAATTATTATTATTATTATTATTATTATTATTATTATTATTATTATTATTATTATTAGCACCACGTCTTACTACCCGTTCGGGTTATACGCACTTACGCTAATGTGTAATGGTAGGGTGATTGTGAGATGAAATGAAGGACCTACAGTTTAACGTGGAATCCGAACCACGGTGGAGGCCTGGCATTCCTCACATTCACAAGTTGTGATTAAAACACATCTTGTCAGAGGTGAAGGAATGGTTTGGCAATCAGATAAATTATTATTATTATTATTATTATTGGGGTGACCTGGTGGTCTAGGGGTAAGGTGTCAAACTTCTATGCTGGCGGCCGGGGTTCGATCCTCGGTCCCGGCACAGATTTATCTGATTTCCAAACCCTTCCTACACCTCTGACAAGACATCTTGTGAATGTGTGGGATGCCAGGTCACCACCGTGGTTCGGATTCCACGTTAAACTGTAGGTCCTTCATTTCATCTCACAATCACCCTACCATTATACATTAGCGTAAGTGCGTATAACCCGAACGGGTAGTAAGACGCGGTGCTATTAATAATTAATAATAATAATAATAATAATAATTATTATTATTATTATTATTATATATATAATTTTTTTTTCACAATGTAATTAATATTTTAACTATATAATTACTTTCAAACATTTAATATACTAATTTACATTTATTCTTGGATTATTTATTCTTAATGAGGTCTAAGTTTTTAAACAATCTAATTAATTTTAAATGTTGAAATAAAATAAAAAATTATTTACTAATAATTCTAATACATTAAGGATTCTTGATAAGATACTATACATACCATTTGAGATTAAGGGGGAACTCCCACCAAATATCTAAAATACTTGTACTACTAACCTCCTTAAATCTGATGGTAGTTATTATTTAATAGATTTGTAAATTTTTCTCCTATTAAAATAAAGGTTGTTGGTTATAACAAAAGTTATTTGGTTTCGGTAAATCCAACCATTAAAAAGATATAAAATATTGAACTTCAACGTTTTAAAATAATTTTTATGATTTTTCTTCCATGATTACGCCCAAAATAACTTTTCAAAAATTTTATGTCTCTGTTTTCAAAAAGATTATCTCTTTGGCTATTTCCTGAATAATTTAGATTTTTTTAAAAAAATATTAGAATATGCATTTTAATTAATAATTTGAACAAGGGTCGTATTTTAAAAAACTATATTTATTAATTAAAAATAAACTTAATAAAATATGTAAACAATTATTATTTCACCCCCTGCATAATTGAATACCTTTTCACCTGAACAGTTTTCTGAACCAGCACATCAAGTGTTGTATTTTTTAAAAGAGAATATCATTGTTTTTAAATATGAGTCTAGCAACCGGTTGCTGTGTGTGTCTTGTGAAGCCATTTCCTCCACCGCTCAACGACCCACTCGCTCCCCTCACAGTTCCATGAGGGTGTGTTGCAACTGACGTCCCAAACTGGTTTTCAAATAGACATTCTTCAGTGAGAATAGTTTTAATGTTTTTGTTTGTTTTTTTACTATAAAAATGCAATACATTTTAAGTAATATTATTTTATTTATTTAGTCTATGTGTACATTTTTTTTGTGTTGATATATTTGTGATAGTTTCAAACAAATTTATCAAGTTTCACTAAGTAAACTAGTTTGAGACTTCTCTGCTATGGGTCCGGGATACAATCCTTCACCTCTGACAATACGTGTATTAATCACAACTTGTGAATGTGTGGAGTGCCAGGCCTCCACAGTGGTTCGGATCCCACGTTAAACTGTAGGTCCTCCTTTTGATTTCACAATCACCCTACCATTGCACCTTAGCGTAAGTAGGTATAACCAAAAGGGTGCTAATAATAATAATAATAATAATAATAATAATAATAATAATAATAATAATAATAATAATAATAATAATATAATTAAAACAGTGCCTATGGGGAACAAAAAACCACCACCCTATAAAGTACAAAACTCCAAACAAATAAATGAAATAGCTATTCCTCGGTAAGTGTTAGAATTTAAATTGTATCTATATCGAATATGAAACAGGTATTTAGATTAGCTAACAATATATACATATTCACTACTAATAGTTTAATAATAGTAATAATAAACACATATTTTCTCATTTATAACATTTCATTAGAAATATTAATAGTTTATTTCATGCAACGTAGGAACTAAAACGATTAAGTTCATAAGAGAATGATTTCATAAATCACAACACTAATAAATATTTTAAAGAGATATTTTATCGAAATATTATTCAATAGATCTGAATCGTTGGGTGCGCGAGGTAAGTCTCAGGATCATGTTTGGTTTGCTCGTAGCTGGAAGTTCTGGGTTCAAATCTCAGCCACGTGGACCGAGGGCTGTTCTTCCCTAAGTGTTTATCCACACTTCCTTCACGCAAATGCGGATACGATTACTTTAATATATATTTTCCTTAGCTCTATTCCGTTATTATAATTAAAATGTGTATAACAGATGGATAGTATCAGGGCCGGATTAATGATAATAATTTGTTTGGTATTAAACGTATTAATTTGATTATTTGAAATTTTATTGCGTGGGTAAGGAACGGGTCCAACTACTAGTTTTATTTATTTGTTGTATTTAACGTGCGCTTTCTGAACCAAATGATTATATAAGCACACGAGAATTTCTATGAGCGAGAACAAAAGGGCCTAACAATTTTGCCGGGAAAGGTATTTTCACAAACCTTACAGGGTTATCTTACATACCACAATCAACATGGGACCAATGGCTATACTTTCCCTCCAAAAGAAGTTATGCTATGAATTGTTATCACTTGAAAGAAATCCTTTGACCCCGGCGAGGTTTTAACCCACGAACACCAGGTCTTGAGGCGAGCACTCTACTCCAAGACCACTGAAGTCGACCAAACTGCCTGCATTATTATATGATTAAATGCTTAAGTATGAAGATAGCGCAACAAACACAAAACCAAATATTGTTCGAGAATAGGAATAAAAATCTCAACCAAAATCATTCATGGCTGCACTAGTGAGTACGTAAACTAAATGAAAGTCTCATTTAGTCTAGCCTACTGGCAACAGGGAGATCGGGGTTCAATTCTCAGCCGGTCATTCTCGAAATATTTTTTCTAAATGTTATTCTTTTATTTCTATATGCAAGTACATTTCACCTACATTCTACCTTCATCCCCCCTACCTATTAACGGGAGTAAATTTGTATTGCCCGAACGGTTAGTAAGGCAATGAGCTAAAAACTAAAGCCGAAGAACGTCGATCAGGACCTTATCTAGGGTGCTGTGCTCATTATAGGAGCCAGGGAAAACATTACTAAAATGCCAAATAGCTATTTGTGATAACTTGTATGAATTTTTGTTATCTGCATATTGTTTTTCTCATTAAACAAACTTTACACAAATCAACAAATTGAGGAGCTTTGAGCGTAAAATCACCACTCCTCTTTTGATTAGAAAAGATGTTAAATAAATAATGTCAATAGATATATTGTGTTTGTTTATTTCTAAAAGATTCTTAAATATTTTATTCCTATAAACTCATAAGGTAAATAAAAATATTTATGATGATTTAAAAAAGTAAACTAAAGATTAAGGCCAATTTTAAAGGGTGTTAACTTAGTGAAGAACATTTTTTAAATAATGGCTGTTTCCATAAGCTACGTGATTTTTTAAATAATGGCTGTTTCCATAAGCTACGTGATTTTTTTTAAATAGTATATTGACTTAGTATTAACATTTATGACTAATTCCCTTTTTAATTTATTGTTTTACAAACTTGTGTGCATTTTATGTATTTGAAAGATCCATTTTGTGTTGACAACTACAAATATGTTTTATGTTACATACTGTTTTTGGTTTGACAAATGCTGTGCATTTTTATTAATTTATTTAAAAAAATATTATTTAACCAATTTTTTTTTGTCACTACATGAACGTCATTGTTCAACGCTCGATTTATTTATCTGACCATAACATAATAACTGTCCAGATAGCTAGATATTCTTTTGTGACTAAATATTATATTTTTTTTACTGGGGAGGGGGCTAAAGAAGAGACATATTTCAAATAATGGTTTAGGGTGGAATAATCACACTTTTATAATTTACTAGCAGGCTGATCTATTCTTTGTACTATATCAAACTATTCAAATTAGGACGTTCAACATCCGGCTGCTAGCATTTATATAATTCCTCCTTGCACAATACCAAGCTAACTAGGGCAATCATAATTTAAATTTTACGCTCAGCGTTCACTCATAAATTTTAAATTTTAACTCTTCTTATTTTCTGGAGTAGTCCTTCTACCTTTTCCCCAAATTTCAATTTTCTACCAAAGTTAAAACGTGTTTCTTATTTTGACTCCCTCCTCCAAGTCCTGGAGCCCAATTTTTAAATTCCTCATTTTGTAAATTTTCCTTGCTAAATGAAGTGGTCCTTCTAAAGATTTTAAAAATTTCAATTTTTCATCCTATCTCGAAGGGGCTTAGATTTTTCTGAACACACACCTAAACTCACTTTTGTTTTTATTATATTAATAGCATGAAGTACAGCTTTGCCCGGAAGAATAGTTTAGGGTAACTAAAAAGATTAAAAAGGGTAAAAATTACTCAAATTAATTTTTAAGGGTTATGTAATAAGTTAAAATAAGGTTTAAGTATATAAAAGGGGTGCTAAGGGAAAAGTGATGGACAGACAGACGGCATTGCGGAAATCATGTTTTTGGTTTCAGGGGGTCATGAAACGTTGACATTTATCGAAATTTCGAGTTAGATTTTTTTGACAATCACAATACTAGAAGATATAGATCGTTCCTTGTATTTATTTTTGTTATTTTTAAACAGTAAATAAAGTAGTTTTAATGCAATATTTATCTGGCTTTGGCCTTGCATACATTATATCGAATCTATTATGAATTTGCTTTTTTTCATTAGGAAATTCAGGGGTTATTTTAATGTGTAGAACATTTATCTCTTTTGAAATATGAATCGTAAACCTGGTTTTAAAAGGTATCTTATGCACTCGACACATCTTTAATGCTCTTTATTTTAACAATTTCATAATTAATGTATTTATTAAACTAGTATTCTGTCTTGGGGGTGACAAATTCCCAGTTTTCCCTCTATTGGGTGTGCCACTGACCTATATATAAAAATATTGGGTTATATATATACATATATTGGGTAAATATATATATGAGTATATAATATCCAAGGAAGAAAAACAGAGATATTCTGCATTAGTCTTTTTTTCGGTGGTATAGCTTCAATTTGAGGAGACACTCAAATTTTCTATGTTAATAGGCTGGCATTTATAAATTATCAGAACTACATTATATCTATTAAAATAACTGATTTTTTTTTTTTGCTTTGAAACATTTTTGACAGTATTTTATTTTGTGATAAATTAATGGAAAACTATCATTTTATAAACATTTTTACTTAAATTAAAATGTATAGTACTACAAAATCTTACATACTTTATCATTTAGTAACCAACCGAGAGTTGGTTTACTTCCATTGTATATTACAATTAGGAAACAAATTTTCATAATTTGTCGTCAGTAGCCCATAAGGGAATGTCTGTGCGGTGCACTGTACCATTTATTTATTTTTTCAAACCTCTAAACACTTTAAGCAAGATTGATCCTGCTAATTTTAAAGTATGGTGTTGCGAGTAAAGACATGCCTACTTTGATGAGTTTTGTTTAAATCTTTATATTAATTGTATAAAGTCGAAAATGACCGAACTCGATTGAGTATATACATTAATTTGGACACCCTTCGCTTATAAATTGTGGGCAGGAGGAAGATCACAAACCAAACATGTTTGTGTCCTTTTATATTATGTGTGCGTGTGTGTTCAAATATCATACACACACACAAGTACGATTCTAGAATTGTTATTTTTAATTGTTTAACTTTTTAGAAATTCAAACCATTCTATTCTCAATTAATAGTTCTTAGCTCAGGCTTGAAAAACTCCGGGCTATTTAAAAAAGAAGTTGGGCTATATTATGTTTTATTGGGTTTGTTGTGGTGTGATTAAAGATATTATGTATGTTATCTGACTAAACCAATCATTCTGACATATTAATTAGTGCCTAGACTGTTACTTAAAAAAGAAAAGTCCATGCCTAGTAATAATATTATATTTTATAAATACTTTTTTTTAAGGAATTATAACAATATACATTAGTTAACAAAATTCAGAATAAGACTTTCATGCAATCATGTTAGTAAAATTTGGTTCTTACAAAAGAATGTTTTAAATTTAAATTGTATGTGTATTTATTAAAATATTCAATAACATTAGTTTGATCTAGTCCTATGTTGGTATGTTTAATTCCATTTCCAATCAATCTACATTTTTATTTAAAGTAATTAATCATATTTTAAATATTAAAAGGAAAATAGACTAACTACTTTAAAAAAATATATACAATTGCTTTGTATTCAAAATATAATATTTTGTTTATTTTTTTAGTGGGTATTTTTACTAAAAACCTATATGGGTTTTTTTTGGGGCTGGATAGAATTGTAACAACCCTGTCTTAGCTAACTCTACTTGCTTTAATTATATGCAATTGTAACAAAGAACTATTGCATCCATATTATTTACCTTTACATTTTCATCTTTATTGTTAACTTATATTGTTGACGTGACTCTATATGAAATTTATTTAATTTTATTATAAGACCACTTTTTCAATTACATTTTTACACACCATTGTTTGATACTTGTAAACAATAGGAAACCCCAAAAACAACATTACTCAATCATTTAACGAAATCTTATATTGTTATATTTCATTTCAACATTAGTTAATCACTAACTTCCAATACTTATGTTGTGTGTAATAAATAAACATTCCCTTAACTAGGCCTATAATAACAAACACGAGTTTAGTAACTATTCCACTTTTAGATTTGTGAAGCCACTTCTGTGATGACGTCACCAAAGCGTCTCACGCAAAATTTTTGTCAGTTCCGGTGTATATCTCGAGTGGCGAGCATGTGTTCTTTATTCTTTAAATGTTTATTGTTCTTTAATAAATAAAACTAATATGTTATGGGCCCAGGATGCTGTATTAACGTTTTGGAAGAAGATAAACATTAACTATTTGTTTCGTTAACGTGATAGGGCAGTGGAAATGCGGTAACATAAATATAAGTATCGTTAGTGACGCCTGAAATCATATCCATCCATTCAAGATGTCCGGATTCTCGACGCATATAGAAAAGCTGGGAAAGGACAACTATGATACATGGAGACAACAAATGGAAGCAATTTTAATTAAGAACGACCACTGGGAATACGTCGATGGAACTAATCCTAGGCCTACACGTGGGACAAAGCCGATCGTAAAGCTAAAGCTGATATTATTTTAGCTGTGAGTCCTACAGAACTTTGTCACATAAGACATTGTGAAACATCGCAAGACGTTTGGCAAAAACTAGAACTAGTTTACCAGTCTAGAGGGCCTGCAAGAAAAGCTACCCTTTTGGAAAAGCTCTTGTTCACAAAAATGCAAGAGGGAGAAAACATGGCGGATCATCTCACGAATTTTCTCAACAAAGTTGATAAACTCAATGAAATGGATATTCGCATTTCTGAAGAATTATTAACCATCGTGTTATTATACAGTGTGCAAGATAGCTACGATAATTTTCGTTGTGCAATCGAAGCTAGAGATGAACTACCGGACACAGAGTCTTTGAAAGTAAAACTTCTAGAAGAATTCAGTGCAAGACAGGACAAGAAAGCAGACTAAATGGTGCGGGCGCTTTTTATGTAAAATATTCCATAGGGCGAAGTCTAAATAAAAACAAACCTCCAGATAAAAACTGTATAGGCCTACCTACAAATCAAAATAATAAAGTTTTTCAAATCCAAGGTCAAAGTGGTGTGCAAAATCAAAATAGGAATTTCAAAGCATCAAAACGGTTATAGAAGTGTAACTATTGTAAAAAATCGGGACACAAGGCAGCCGATTGCTGGACAAAAATGGCGAATGAAAAGCAAGTTTCGATGGCATCAGAGCAAACCCATGCAGTAGCAGAAGAGATCGAGACATTGACATCATCTTCAGTGAGCGCTCTCTGTGCGAAGTTGACGAGAAGTGATGACGTGTGGTGTGTTGACAGTGGAGCAACAACACACATGTGCCGCGACAAGAATAGTTTTTTGGAATTCACGCCAACCGTAAGTCAGAAGGTTAGGTTAGTGGATGATAGAACAACTGACATTGAAGGCATTGGAACTGCAGTAATGAATGTTTCAAATAAAAAGGACCAATTTGTAAAAGTGAGGTTAGAAAACACTCTTTTTGTACCACACTTAAGACAAATTTATTTTCAATTTCAAAAACTGTTGAAAAAGGGCGAAGCGTGTGTTTTAATGCAAATGATGCTGAAATTGTCGAAAATGGTTAAGTGTTGTTAACTACTCGTAAACGTGTAAATTTGTATTTTATCGAACCTTACATGCAAAGTGAGAGTTCGACATATGTAGCTAACGTGAGTGAGACAGGCAATCTTAGTGAACTTGAAAAGTGGCACAGAAGATACGGACATTTAAATGCGTATGACTTGCAGAAACTCGTTCAGAAATACATGGTTAGCGGTATGGATTTTAAGAAATCAGAAACATTTTCAACATGTGAAGCCTGTATCTTAGGAAAGCAAGTTGCTACGCTTTTTCCAAAAAGGTCTGAGTCGAAGAGTGAAAAATTACTTGAATTAGTGCACTCAGATGTTTTTGGCCCAATGAGAGTGAAATCTCATGGTGATGCTTCTTATTTAGCAACGTTTATCGATGATAAATCTAACTGGGTAGAAGTTCATTTTCTAAAACATAAAAGTGACGTGAAAAAGGCTTTTGAAACATTCAAAGCATTAGCGGAAAACCGTCACGAGAGGAAAATCAAAACTTTGCGGACAGACAATGGCCTGGAGTACTGCGGAAAAGAGTTCACAGAAGAAATGCGCATCACAGTAATAAGAAGAGAACATACAGTAGCAGAAACTCCAGAACAGAACGGCAAAGCTGAACGCATGAATCTCACGCTGGTGGGGATGGCAAGATGTATGCTGTTGGAGTCTGGCTTACCAACAAGTTTTTGCTTCGAAGCGATTGCCACAGCTGCTTACATCAGAAACAGATGTCCATCAAAACAGCTGGAAGAACAAACCTCTTATGAAATTTGGTTCGGGCTAAAACAAAAAATAGGACATTTCAAGACGTTTGGTTGCAAGGCATATATGCTGAATAAGGCCCCAAATAAAGGAAAGTTTGACTTAAGATCCAAGGCAGGTATTTTTGTGGTTACTCTACTGAATAGAAAGCGTATCGAATTTGGGACCTAGAGAAAAAAAAAATATTGAGAAGCCGAGATGTAAAATTTTTGGAAAATTTTGAAACTGTCAAAGTTTCGGATGAACAAAAGGAGTGTGCGAACTTTGAACCTTCTTACTTATATGTTGATAACAGTGTGAAAGACCCTATTTCTGATGCTGATGGACATGTAGATAAAGTTCAAGAAAGTGATCCCATTGATCCTGATAGGCCTATTGAAGTCAATGAGAATGACCTCAAATCAGAAAATTTAAGCAAAGACTGCACAGTGATTGAGAATAAGAGAGGGCCTGGTCGACCTAAATTGATTAAAACAGGAAAGCCGGGATGACCAGCAAAACATTTTAATTTGGTTACACCAAAACCTGAGAGTGCGAGCTGGATGTATGAAGAGGCAGTAAATCCATCTGTACAAGAAGCCTTAGAAGGACCTTATGCAGCTGAGTGGCAGAAATCGATGGAAGCTGAGTTCAACGCTCTGACACACAGCAAGGCCTGGACACTGAAACCACGCCCAAAAGATAAAGCTGTCATTGGTTGTCGGTGGGTACTCAGAACAAAGTATGGGCCAGACGGTAATGTCGAACTCCGGAAAGCTCGGTTGGTAGTGAAGGGCTATAACCAACGCCCAGGGATTGATTTCCATGAAACATTTTCACCTGTTGCGAGACTTATCTCAATAAGACTAGTTGCTGCCCTAGCAGCTGAGTTAGGTCTTACTTTGTATCAGCTTGATGTAATGGCCTACATAAATGGAGATCTTGACGAACATATCTATATGGAACAGGCGGACGGTTTCATTACCCCTGGAATGGAGTGTCTAGTTTGTTCACTCGAAAAGTCCATATATGGCCTAAAGCAGTCGGGCCAACAGTGGTTCAAAAAGTTGCACGAGAGACTAGAAATTTTTGGACTCAAACAATTAGATTGTGACATGTGTGTGTACTACATGAATGATGTTTGTGTGGCTCTTACCGTGGTTGTTTATGTAGATGATTTGATCATAGCTACAAACAGTGAAGAAGCCTACACAAGATTGAGAGACGATTTGTCTCAAAACTTCCAAATGAAAGACTTAGGAAAGCTGCACTACTGTCTTGGAATTGAATTCAAACAAGATGAAAATTCAAAGTTGGTCACTATGTTACAAAAATCGTACATAGAAGATGTTCTCAAAAAATTCGGAATGCAAGACTGCAAACCGGTAAATACCCCATTAGATGGAAACAGCAAATTATCCAAAGCCCTGGAGCCATCTACGGAGGAGGAGGCAGAGGAAATGAGCGAAGTTCCGTAACAGCAACTCATCGGTTCTCTGATGTACCTCGCAGTATCTACACGACCAGAGATTGCGTATGCGGTGAGCTCTTTGAGCCAGTACAACCTAAACCCCGGAAAAGGACACTGGGTTACGGCAAAGCAAGTCTTGCGATACTTGAAAGGTACGAGCAACCATGGACTAGTCTACAAGAGATCTGGTGCTGAACTGATTGGATACGTGGATGCAGATTGGGGAGGAGCCCTTGATGACAGAAGATCATACACAGGCTACGCCTTTCAAGTGGCAGGCTCTGTCGTGACATGGGAGGCGAGAAAACAATCCACCGTGGCTCTTTCAAGCACTGAAGCAGAGTACATGGCTCTTACGGATGCAGCAAAAGAGACAGTCTACTTACAAAACCTGTTAAAAGAAATCGGGTTCTTGAGTGTTAATGCAATACAAACTCTTGTTTATTGTGACAATCAAGGAGCAGAAAAGCTCATGCATAATCCTGTGTACCATTCTCGTACCAAACACATTGACATTCGGCATCACTATGTGCGTGAAGTTTTTGAACGAGGCGAAATCAATGTGAAATACATTCCAACAAACAAGATGGTAGCTGATGTGCTCACGAAAGGACTGTTTGGACCAAGCCATCATCAGTGCATACAAGGACTTGGCGTGATAGACATTAATAAAGTTAACGCGTGTTTGAGAGGGGGTGTTGTGTGTAATAAATAAACATTCCCTTAACTAGGCCTATAATAACAAACACGAGTTTAGTAACTATTCCACTTTTAGATTTGTGAAGCCACTTCTGTGATGACGTCACCAAAGCGTCTCACGCAACATTTTTGTCAGTTCCGGTGTATATGTCAAGTGGCGAGCATGTGCCCTTTATTCTTTAAATGTTTATTGTTCTTTAATAAATAAAACTAACAACTTAATTAAAATAATTTTAAAGATTAGACACTTTACAAAGATTTTTGTTTATTAATAAATAAAGAAGTGTTTAGTTTGTCATTGGTTTTATTTATAGTTCTTTCCCTAACGCAAAATGACTGGACTTTGTAAATACTATAGGAATTAAACACACATGGAAATGTATTAACTTTTCACAATTGTTTTGTCAAATACAGTATTGTAAAATTTTACTTAATATAATTTATATTTTTATTGTCTTTTGGTTGAGTGTACTATAATTTTGATCGTAAGAAGAGTAAATCACTGTCACAAACGTTAGTAAAACTACATTGATTTATTCATATCTCAAGTAATGTATTTTACATCTTTAACTTTCGATATATATTATAAATATGCCTTCCTTTAAAATAATAATTAAGTAAAATGCCATCAATTTTGACCACCATTTTTTGTTATGTATTCATTTGTATTTTATAAATCTGTTCTTCCTAAAAGAATTAGAGTATACATGGCCAAACGCATTGGGGGGAGGGGGTGGTTTTCACCTTTATAGTTATCACATTTTTTTTTTTTTTTTACATCCTTGTCAGAAGAATGTTGGTGCATTTCCAATAAACAAACCTTAATTTTAAATTATTATAACTAAAATCCTTCTATATAATGTTAATATAAAAATAAATTGTTTTTATCCAAAGTAGTTTTAATTTGGTCTATTATGAATTATTATTAGAACAATTTAAATGATTTACCCACATTTTAATTTATTGGACCTTTTATTTTAACTATTAACTTTCAATTAGAATTATTTATTGTATTAATTAATGCATAATATTAAGGTTATAGGCCTACACCTTAATTAGAAATACAAATCTAATATACTATTATTGATAAATAATAATATACTATATTATACATGTGTACACACTGAAATAATGTTGAATGAAAACTACTACAGCTATGTATAATTTTGAGGTAGAACCCAAATCCGGCCTTCCAAACAAAAAGAAGTAACCGACCCTCTACTTTCTTTGTCTCGGAATCTATTTTTGGAAAGAATTTATACCTGCCAGTCTAGTCAACCCTACAGGCGACGAGATGTCTAGCTGTACAAAAGAGCGTTAATAGAGGGGGAAATGGAATTAAAGTTCTCTACAAGCACGAGGCGTAGCGGATTTGAAACAAAATAGAAGGTATGGGAGTTCCCTCTTAAGACAAAGCACTTATAACTTTGATAATGATCCATGAATTATAAACTGATTCTTTCTATATTTAATATTCAAGGATGGCTAAAAATTAACATTTGAGAAGCAATATTAATTTGAAAATTAATTTTATCCAAACAATTAGTCTTGCTAATAAAGGATTATTTTTAATTCAGCTAGCCAAAGATAATAGCCTAACTTATCAATATGCAGCTTGAACACTTCAAAGAAAGTAGGTCTGGTGGAGATGAAGGCTTGCGTCATAAAAGGTATTGAATAAAGGGTAATCCGGTTAGAAATACAGTATTTCAGAAAAAAAGATATTAACTATAGTCTATCTACCACTCCACTCGATTCTCATTTATTGGTATTACTTGAGAGGAGGGGGCAAGTCCGTTGTCTTGCAGATACCCTGGGTTATAATCTTCTTAGCGGTCCAACAAGGATGCTGCAGGGAGAGAGAAAAAGCTTGGGTATTAAGCTCTCTTGCCCGAAACTTCGCCCCTTGTCCACAGGATTAAAGCTCTCAAAAACTACCGGGGTATCATGGTGTCGCAAGCTGGTCACGCCAGATTAAAGAGTTTTCATGTCATCATGACATATACATTTATTTCAACACTGAAATTAATATTTTCCTGTATTTCTACACCAAATTATAATTTAAGAAAAGAGAGATTAATAAATTCAATTTAAATGTACCAAAATAATTTCTTATTACTACCTACATCCATGAGAACATGGACTTAATATGGTTGTTGTACAACTAATTATACATCTCATCTATACGGTAGGAGTGTAGGTAAGGTACAACTAACTATACATCTCATCTATACGGTAGGAGAGTAGGTAATGTACAACTAATTATACATCTCATCTATACGGTAGTAGTGTAGGTAAGGTATAACTAACTATACATCTCATCTATACTGTGGGAGTGTAGGTAAGGTACAACTAACTATACATCTCATCTATACGGTAGTAGTGTAGGTAGGGTATAACTAACTATACATCTCATCTATATGGTAGGAGTGTAGGTAAGGTACAACTAATTATACATCTCATCTATACGGTAGGAGTGTAGGTAAGGTACAACTAATTATACATCTCATCTATACGGTAGGAGTGTAGGTAAGGTACAACTAACTATACATCTCATCTATACGGTAGGAGAGTAGGTAATGTACAACTAATTATACATCTCATCTATACGGTAGGAGTGTAGGTAAGGTATAACTAACTATACATCTCATCTATACGGTAGGAGTGTAGGTAAGGTACAACTAACTATACATCTCATCTATACGGTAGGAGTGTAGGTAATGTACAACTAATTATACATCTCATCTATACGGTAGGAGTGTAGGTAAGCTACAACTAGCTATACATCTCATCTATACGGTAGGAGAGTAGGTAATGTACAACTAATTATACATCTCATCTATACGGTAGGAGTGTAGGTAAGGTATAACTAACTATACATCTCATCTATACGGTAGGAGTGTAGGTAAGGTACAACTAACTATACATCTCATCTATACGGTAGGAGTGTAGGTAATGTACAACTAATTATACATCTCATCTATACGGTAGGAGTGTAGGTAAGGTACAACTAACTATACATCTCATCTATACGGTAGGAGAGTAGGTAATGTACAACTAATTATACATCTCATCTATACGGTAGGAGTGTAGGTAAGGTATAACTAACTATACATCTCATCTATACGGTAGGAGTGTAGGTAAGGTACAACTAACTATACATCTCATCTATACGGTAGGAGTGTAGGTAATGTACAACTAATTATACATCTCATCTATACGGTAGGAGTGTAGGTAAGCTACAACTAGCTATACATCTCATCTATACGGTAGGAGAGTAGGTAAGGTACAACTAATTATACATCTCATCTATACGGTAGGAGTGTAGGTAAGGTATAACTAACTATACATCTCATCTATACGGTAGGAGTGTAGGTAAGGTACAACTAATTATACATCTCATCTATACGGTAGTAGTGTAGGTAAGGTATAACTAACTATACATCTCATCTATACTGTGGGAGTGTAGGTAAGGTACAACTAACTATACATCTCATCTATACGGTAGTAGTGTAGGTAGGGTATAACTAACTATACATCTCATCTATATGGTAGGAGTGTAGGTAAGGTACAACTAATTATACATCTCATCTATACGGTAGGAGTGTAGGTAAGTTACAACTAATTATACATCTCATCTATACGTTAGGAGTGTAGGTAAGTTACAACTAATTATACATCTCATCTATATGGTAGGAGTGTAGGTAAGTTACAACTAACTATACATCTCATCTATATGGTAGGAGTGTAGGTAAAGTACAACTAAATATACATCTCATTTTGTAATAATTAAAACGCTAGCCTGATAAGAAATGTCTTTACGCCATCGTAAGGGTGATATTATTTTAATAATTAATTATATTATTTTATAAATTAAAAGTTCTGGTGTTTTTTATAGTCTTTTATTTTAATTTTAAATGAATGAACTATTTACTTTTAGCTAGATATCACACGCATTTTATATTTTGATAAAAGCCCGACTATTGCGTTAAATGAATCTTAGCTATACGTGTTCTTGTCGAGAAGGAAGGATCACCAGCAGTGAGGAGATGTGCGCATTTCAAGGGGTATATCAAGCGACATTTCCTTCTCGAAGCTTCCTAGAAGAAAAGGGGTGAGGTCATCCAGGTGCGTCTCTTTTCACGGAAAGTGCGTTGTCTTTTTAAATAGAGACGTAGAAGGATTTCACCACACCTTACAACTCGACAGTTCTACACAAATAAATCTTACTACCCGCTCGACTATTAAATATCGTAATTTTGAATATAGATTTAATTAATACATTATTGATATGTATAATTTCATATCATTACAGTTTATACGGTAGGAGTGTAGCTAAGGTACAACTAATTATACATCTCATCTATATGGTAGGAGTGTAGGTAAGGTACAACTACAAGAATGTTCCTTAATGTCAACAATGGCTAAAGTTCAAACTACCCGGAAATAATTGTTATTTGCTTGGTAATTCAGTAAAACTTTTTTAATTTGATGTCCAAAGGATTTCTAAAAAACTCGAACGATCCTAAATCTAGGCTTCTGGTACACAAATATACACACACATTCTATATAATACACGTATACACAATATATGTAGTCTACATGAACAAACAAGAAAAACTTAAACATAAAATATAAAATCTTTCAAAATTCTCACTCAAAAAAGCAGACTTAAATCAGTGAGTCAGGGTGTCACGTGATTACATTGTCACACAGAGGCGATGAGCGCCAACATATCCTCTCTTTATGTAACCCACTCGCCACATGTTGGGAATTCCCCGCGTTCTCAATCCTTACGCGTCAATAACTAGCTTTATGTGACTTTGTTGGCATATGGCTTGATTTAATAAATATCGTTAAGTTAAGTTTGAAATGAGTACAAGCTCGAAAACAATTAACAGTGGTTAGGCTTCAAACTGTAAAACACTTCCTTCTAAAATTCGAATTAAATGTTATTTTCTACCATTGATTTAAATAGGAATATCATGGGGAATCAAGGTGGGTCAGAATTATCCAATATTTCTAAATAAACAATGTCGAACCATACAGATTATACTGTACTATATTATCAATAAAAAACTTGTTATCAAACAATATTAGCTCTAATAATGGTTTTAGCCAACGTATGCAATAAAGAACCTTCTGCTAGTTATTAATAACTACCCTCCTAACGTTGACTAGATTGGACTCGACTAGAATAACAGGTTTGTATCATCAGATTATTTACACTCATTTTAATAATTTTGTGGAAGAAGTTACTTGTTATGTTTTAACTTTTATTTTAATATGTTTCATGTTCATAATTATAGTGTTAATTAATTTTTACATGTGTAAAGTACATGAATATAACCTGATCAACTATTTAATCTTTCTATTATTCATCTTTCTATTAATCATCTTTCTACTGTCACTGTTTAAATATATTGAACATTACAAAACATGTCTTCCTTGTCAACTTATTTTCAAACTGTTTACTAGTATATTTAGTTATTCAAATAATAAGTTAATTATTATTGACATACTAATTTACCTATTATGTTTTGTTTAAGTCGTACCCTTCATATAAATTATAATTTTTATTTCAAGTATTCACAAATTTTTTTTTTAGAGTATTTAACGTTGGTATAGTTAATTACGCCAATCTATTCAATTGCAATCCACACTATTCATTTTGCTTATCAGATAATCCTATAATCTGCTACTCTTAAAATATTGTATCAGCACAAATCATATTAGTTCCTTGTTTTCTGCTAATTAATTTCAGAACATTACTATTTAACAATCTCAATGATGATTTTTAGAGATGGTAATATACCGGTTTTATTTGACTTAATTCATGACAAATTAGTTTTTACTTAAATAAATTATCTTCATGCTATATTTCTTATTTTATCCTGTTTAATTGACCAAAGAAGTTGTACCAATCAATTTAAGTAGTTGTACCATCTAAGTATGTTCCTTATTTTATAAAAAGGTAAATAAATTGAATAGTACTCCTGAATTTAATTCAGTCCCTTTAAAATAATTATACTAGTATTTAAGTTAATTTAATTGATAAAAACATACTTACAAATTAATCTTAAGGATTTTAAAAAGTAAATAAAATGTATCATGTATCATATTTGTTTATTAGAAAAAATAGCCCATGAACACGGCCCGATTCCCATGTCCAGATTAATTTTTCAAATTCACGAATACACGCCCCTAAGGTTAAGCTCATATAACCAGTTTTTAGTGATAAAGAAGAGTTCAGGATTTAAATATATGTTTAATTTACAAAGGGGGCTTTTCCTTGAATGGTTTTATTACGATTTATTCATTCAGATTCGGATACAATTCTTCTGAATTCTACCTTCTCCACTCTACCTCATTAGTGAAGTTAAATGAGAATATCCCAGGACAGGTCAGTTAATTTTTTAAAGTTAATATTTTTATACATTCATATTAACCAAAGGAAGTACTGATTATTAGGATATCAAATTTAACAAGAGTTATTTGAGGCTCAAATAAATATTCGCCTTTTATTCTAAAATCTATTTAAACAAAATTTTTAAACCAGTTGTTCAACTTTGGATTATTAAAATGCATCTAATTACCCGTTCAAACTAAACACATATTTTAATTAAAGGTGGGGTAGTAAGGCAATAAGGCTACCTCCGTTAGTGTGGAGTTCGAATGAAATTAATTAAAAAGAAATTCCCACAGTGCAGCAGTGCGCGTTTTTAGAGCCAGCCACTAAGCCATATTATATATAGTCTAGATGAGTATTACAGCTATTCTGCATGCCCACCCATGTGAGTTTTATTAAATATTTAGTGTATAAAAATAGTGGGTATTTTTTTAATAGCATAATCATCTAGGAAAGATATATTTTCTTACATAGCATATTTCGACAGCCGCAAATATTATTATTGTCACCCACTTTTGTCAAATATTGAGGAGAGGAAAATGAAGATTTAAAAAAATCACACAAATAAGTTTAAATTTTATTCTTTATTTTTAATATGAAATATTAAACAGTATGATCTTTTAAAAATACTTGTAATAAATAAACTATAAAATCAATATATTTTAAATATTTAGAGGAGTTACAATATAATTATATTCTGAAAATTAATTAGTATTATCCGAGTAAGTCAAGTTACAATATTATTTAACTATCATTTTTTTTTCAAATTCAGAAAACCAAACTCAACAAACTTTACTAATACTTGGTAATATTATTAAAATGACACTCTAATTTCTATTATGTTAATACAAAAGGGTAGTAATATTTATAATGTAACTAAACGAATATTTATTACAGACATAGAAAATTACCATTCGACATTGTATATTTTATTAATAGCCAAAATATTTAATTTACAGGAAGTTCTTGCTAAATGTCTGACTTTGTTTTTTCACAACATTATGTATTTGTAAATGTCAAAGAATCATAAAGAGGACCATACATAGCAGGGAATTACCCACTTCAGCAGAGTGTCATCAACTGGTCAAACTTATCTTTAGATATAATCAGTGGTTCTGAATATCCTAGTAGTGTGTAATCCTGTAGCCATATGTTCAGCTTTAAATATAATTGTTCCTAGCGAGCATTGTCGTATTGTGACTTCCCTCATATCATTCCATTTAACCGCATTGACGTTATCATCTGTACATACCAGTTCCTTTTGTCAAACGTGATAAGCTCTTTCATGTCCAATATGTCATCTTGGCTTACATCCCTTACATCGTATGCTCTACCATTCATTCACCTTTGATCATCATTACCCATCGATCTGGGGTAAATATACGTAGTCCTTTTCTTGATCTTTCAATGAATCTCCCTCATTTTGAGTGTCCCTTTTCTTGGTTAACTGCCATATAGGAATACATTCCATATATAGTACGGTTGCGGGTTCATCCCCTACAATTATCACTATAAAAATTATTTCTTTCACTCCCATGTTAGTTCGGGTCTCCATACACTGCCAAGCAAAGCAAAATCCTTCTCGCATTGTAAAATAAGCTCATGTCACATTGAGGGGGGTGTTAGAATTGTTTGTAGGTCATAACAAGCTAAACAAATAGAATTTTCATTCATGCCTCTTTCTTTGTCAAGATCTTTAGTTTGACGAAAATGTACTGGTACCCTTCCTTCTGTGTTTGTTAAATTCTTCTTCTATTTGAGTTTTATGATTTTGATAACTTTTTTTGTAGTGATTACGTAGTTCACATTTATCTTTTTTTGGCATAAAAAAATTGAATTTTCTGAGAAAAATATCTCTATTCTGGTGTCCTGTCAATTTTTCAGCTTTATTTTCCCCCGTCGAATCCTTGTAGAGACGATGCATTGTTTCAATGCTGAGACCTTCTGGAAGTTTATTTTCTTGTGTAGTAAGACACGGTGATAGAAATAAATGATATGGTGCATCACACATACGTACTCTTTAGTTTGTTTTAAAATAGAGGCATTAATAAAAAACTAATAAATTGTGAAACAAAATAAAATACCTTGGTAGAGAAACACGTCACTAAGTAACATAAATTAAATAATTTACACTGTTACAGAAATATTGCGTAAAGAGAAATATCTCTGTCCAACAAATAGCACAACAATCTATTTAAATTTAAATTGTTTAATAGTACAGTTGTTTTCACATTCCTCATACATTTTTGCTCTTATAAAAATATATTTCTTATTAATATTTTATTCTTAATATTACTACAACTTTACAATGATAACCTATTTTGAATCTCAAATAGTTGAGAACAAATGCTTAAAATGAAATATTACTGCTTTTGTAAAGTATTCTCAAAGTAATTTTCATGTGAAAAATAAAATTTACATTTCCTTTTATAATTTTAAACAGTATAGGTCTATTGATAAAATTTGAATCAAATACTTTAGAGCTTATTAAGAGGATAGTGATTGTTTCTAATTTTGCCCTATATTAAACTGTCATTCATTAATTTAGGTCTATATAACTAGTTCCAAAAACTTCTTGGTAGAATCTGGTTTTGCTCTAGATCAAGATACAGACAGACGGTTTTCAAAAATCATATTTTTGGTCACGGAGTCATGAAACGTCGACATTTATCAAAATCTTGAGTTGGATTTTTCTACGATCACAATACTTCCTCTCTACAAATGATCGAGAGAAAGTAAAAAAGAGTTCCTAACACCATAGAGTAAGTAAGTAAATTTATGATATTTAAAATTACCTTATTAAATCAATAACATCGTTTAAATTTAGATTTATAACAAAATTTTAAGTCTATATTTTAATTTGATCATTAATAAAATAATAAGGTATATGTTTTAATTCAATTATTAGGATAAAATGAAAGCTATCTATAAATAATATTATCCTCTTTCAACTTATTAAAACCACAACTTGATCTTGTCACTACGTCTATCATTTTGCAGTAACTTTGTTTGGATCATAATAAATTGAGAAATTACAAGATATAACAAATAAGATAGAAAATACAGGAACATTTAGTGTTATTTGAATGAATCTTCTCATTACCTAAATACCACTACTAGCTAGGGTGATACGGTGTTAAATAAGGCACTCAAAAATGACATAAATACACCTCATTGGCTTTGAGGAGTTTCTTAAACTTGTGCCTTAACTTTTTGCACCAAGGAGAAGCCCTCCTAATTGCACAGTGATCAGATAACAAGATGTACTTAGAGAGAGATAATTAGTGAGCTCCTTGCTTCAAAGGAACGTACGTTGAAATGATCAGTACTATCGTCCATTTGAATGGTGACCTGAGATAATGTGTATAAATGTGAAGCGGGAAGATCTTTGCTTTGACTGATTTATAAAATATGCTTGATAAATATATGAAACAGCATATTAATGTGTGTAAAGAGAGAGACAGGCTCTGTGTATGTCCAACGTATTATATCACCCATCTGCATGATTATAGTAATGGAAAATAAATTAGAAAGAATGTGTTTCGAGGAAACGTATTCATATTTATGTGGAGTGATGGTGGAAAACCATTTAAGTAAAAGATTCCCTAGTACCTCCAGCCGGGGTGTGAACTCAAAATTCAAGTTCAGTGGATAACCAAACAGAGCAAGAAAGACATTATTTTCTTTTGTAGAACCATACTGGTGTTTATATAAAACATTTGAAAAATATGCCCTGAACAAAAAAACTAGATCTGAAATTACATTAAAACACAAAACAGATCCCATTAAGATTCTACGCATGAATACCAGTGATACCAACCTTTACAACAAGAGCATACTAATGAAACTGTATTATGTGATCTAATCCACACCTGGTATTGCTTATCATAAAGTTAGGCTGTATCCAATCAACCCGTCATATCAAGGGAATTTTATAAAATTTAGACCCATCCCTTTTATTGCTGACCAAATTGATCATATGTTATTGAATTTTTATTTTTGTTTGATAGGTATGGATATTATCATATAAAAGTAAAATACACAAATCATAGGATCTGAAGTATGAATACATGAACATAGATCTAGCAACATTTTTAGACGTCCTACGAAAATTTTCCTGTGGCCACTTTCAGTTCTAAGAAACTGTGATTTTCCAAGGTTTAAAGAATTTAATGCCATAATTGGAAAAACATTTGAATTTCAGGATGGGGAAAAGAAACCCTGACTTTGGGAGTCTTACAACCTTCCATGACAATATTGTGCCCAACTTTGGTTTGTAAAAGTTAGATTATCTCTCAACTAACTTAGATAGCTTATATGACAATACTGTGCCCAACTTTGGTTTGTAAGAGTTAGATTATCTCTCAACTAACTGAGATAGCTTATATGACAATACTGTGCCCAAATTTGGTTTGTAAGAGTTAGATTATCTACCAACTAACTGAGATAGCTTATATGACAATACTGTGCCCAACTTTGGTTTGTAAGAGTTAGACTATCTACCAAATACCTGAGATAGTTTATATGACAATACTGTGCCCAACTTTGGTTTGTAAGAGTTAGATTATCTACCAAATAACTGAGATAGTTTATATGACAATACTGTGCCCAACTTTGGTTTGTAAGAGTTAGATTATCTACCAAATAACTGAGATAGCTTATATGACAATACTGTGCCCAAATTTGGTTTGTAAGAGTTAGATTATCTACCAACTAACTGAGATAGCTTATATGACAATACTGTGCCCAACTTTGGTTTGTAAGAGTTAGATTATCTCTCAACTAACTGAGATAGCTTATATGACAATACTGTGCCCAAATTTGGTTTGTAAGAGTTAGATTATCTCTCAACTAACTGAGATAGCTTATATGACAATACTGTGCCCAACTTTGGTTTGTAAGAGTTAGACTATCTACCAAATACCTGAGATAGTTTATATGACAATACTGTGCCCAACTTTGGTTTGTAAGAGTTAGATTATCTACCAAATAACTGAGATAGTTTATATGACAATACTGTGCCCAACTTTGGTTTGTAAGAGTTAGATTATCTCTCAACTAACTGAGATAGCTTATATGAAATACTGTGCCCAACTTTGGTTTGTAAGAGTTAGATTATCTCTCAACTAACTGAGATAGTTATATGACAATACTGTGCCCCAACTTTGGTTTGTAAGAGTTAGATTATCTACCAATAACTGAGATAGTTTATATGACAATACTGTGCCCAACTTTGGTTTGTAAGAGTTAGATTATCTCTCAACTAACTGAGATAGTTTATATGACAATACTGTGCCCAACTTTGGTTTGTAAGAGTTAGATTATCTACCAAATAACTGAGATAGTTTATATGACAATACTGTGCCCAACTTTGGTTTGTAAGAGTTAGATTATCTCTCAACTAACTGAGATAGTTTATATGAAATACTGTGCCCAACTTTGGTTTGTAAGAGTTAGATTATCCTCAACAACTGAGATAAAACTTATTGAATTATGTGCCATTTGGTTTTAAATTATATATTTAATAATGAAAGTTTATATACCAATATGTGCCATTTGGTTTTAAAAATGTTTTATGAAGTCCATTGTGTAGTAGATACTCCAATGAGTAGTTATAATACGCCATTGGTTTAAGATGATTCAATATGATGTTTATAAAATGTCACTTTGTGTAGTGATACTCAACTGAATTATAATACTGCCACTTGTTGAAGATTAGATATCCATATAGTATTATACATACTGTGCCATGGTTGTAAATTAATATTCATAGAGAATAACATACGCCACTTGTTGTATATATCAATGAGATATTATAAACGTGCCTGTTGAGTTAGATATCTCAATGAATGTAATACAAAGTGCCACTGGTTGTAAGTGATATAAATATTTAAAACTTGCCTTGGTTTGAAAGTTAGATTATCTCTCAAATAACTGAGATAGTTTATATGACAATACTGTGCCCAACTTTGGTTTGTAAGAGTTAGATTATCTCTCAACTAACTGAGATAGTTTATATGACAATACTGTGCCCACTTTGGTTTGTAAGAGTTAGATTATCTCTCAAACTAACTGAGATAGTTTATATGAACAATACTGTGCCCACTTTGGTTTGTAAGAGTTAGATTATCCTCAAATAACTGAGATAGTTTATATGACAATACTGTGCCCACTTTGGTTTGTAAGAGTTAGATTATCTCTCAACTAACTGAGATAGTTTATATAACAATACTGTGCCCACTTTGGTTTGTAAGAGTTAGATTATCTCTCAACTAACTGAGATAGTTTATATGACAATACTGTGCCCAACTTTGGTTTGTAAGAGTTAGATTATCTCTCAACTAACTGAGATAGTTTTATATGACAATACTGTGCCCCAACTTTGGTTTGTAAGAGTTAGATTATCTCTCAACTAACTGAGATAGTTTATATGACAATACTGTGCCCACTTTGGTTTGTAAGAGTAGATTATCTACTCAAATAACTGAGATAGTTTATATGACAATACTGTGCCCAACTTTGGTTTGTAAGAGTTAGATTATCTCTCAACTAACTGAGATAGTTTTATATGACAATACTGTGCCCAACTTTGGTTTGTAAGAGTTAGATTATCTCTCAATAACTGAGATAGTTTATATGACAATACTGTGCCCAACTTTGGTTTGTAAGAGTTAGATTATCACTCAAATAACTGAGATAGTTTATATGACAATACTGTGCCCAACTTTGGTTTGTAAGAGTTAGATTATCTCTCAACTAATTGAAATAGTTTATATGACAATAATGTGCCCCACTTTGGTTTGTAAGAGTTAGATTATCTCTCAACTAACTGAGATAGTTTATATGACAATACTGTGTCCAACTTTGATCTCTATATTCTCCATCAGTCCCCAATTAAGAGTAGTTTACTGATCAGTGATCAGTGATGTTTTTAAATTACAAATATTTATTAAAATGTCTCAAACAATTAAGTTTAAAATTGATATATAGGGAGAGTTTGGCCTCCCAAATATCACCTATCTTGATTTTTGGGTAAACAATCTTTGAAAGGTAGTTTAAAAGTGATTGATTTTCTAAAATAAGAGATATTTTTAAAATGGCTTTAACCATTAATAAAATGTATATCTCAGGAATAAATCTATATCCAAACTTTTTTTTTTTAGAAAAATTCGTTTAAATTTATTATATTGATGACTGGGCTTTGAAAATTTTGAATATTCTAAAAAAATGGCTTGTGATTTGGTTCGAAAGGAGTATCAGTTATCTGTTTTACAAGATAAATAATTATATATGTTTGTTTTTCTCTAAAAAATAATTTTATAGTAGTTTACTGATGAGATATATTTGTAAAATTTAATATATTTGGGAAATAGTTATAATGATCTGGTTCAAATGTTATATCAGGCGACTTTTTCACATGATTAATAATAATAATAATAATGAATTTTTATATTTCTAAAACAAATTAATTTAAGGGTAGTTTACTTATGACCAATTATAGAAATTTCGAAATATTTCGAAACTGGTCTTGAAGTTTGAGCCCAAAATGGATATCAGAGAATAGTTTTTCATCATAAATGTGATTAAGTTTTATCCCCACAAATTAATAATAATTAGAGAATAGATTACAAATAGCTTAGTTTTGAAAAATTGCAATTTTTAAAAGTACTTTAACAGTTTTTTTAACGTGTATATAAAGAAGTTTATTGTGATTAACAAGTTGATGTATGTTCGTTTAAATGAGGAAAATTTACTTAAGGGTTCTTAACTGAAAACATATATATTTTTTAAATTGTTTCTCCAAGCTACAAAACACAACATAAGTAAGTTTGTGTGATTGGGTCGTACCATTCATTTTGAAAGCCAATGCTTTCATAAGAGATAATTATTGCAAATGGGTTCGTCATACAAGTTGTGAGTTTTATGCCTTTCGTTCTATAAAGTTCTATACAAATGGAGAATGGAAAGGGCATAAAAATCACAATTGTACTGAAATACTTGGTTAAGTCTCCTCTACAAAAATAAGTTGGCCACAAAAAAAAAATCAATCCAATTTCATTCAGACACACAACGAGAGAACATAAATTCTTATCAGATAATTCGATATTCGGAAAGTGTTTTCATCCGTTTCCATGACAACGAGAACCGCATGTAATCAGTAGTCCACAACACCCCATCTGGGTTCACAGAATAAATTGAGACCAAGAAGAAATCAAAATACGAGCCACATAGTTGGACTTGCTATCAAAGGGATGAAGAAGTTGGGCCTCCAAACTTAGCAGGATAGAACTAAGTGTGGTTTATTTCAAAAAGGTTTTAAACTCTCCTTCCATCAAATTGGGTATTTATTTACTCGTAATAAGACCATGCACATGGTATTTTTGTTTAAAAACGCCACGTTTGGTGTGTTTCACTACTAGAGATGTAGTAGTGTGATCAAACTACCAGTACAGCGTATATAGAGTGTGTATTGTGATGCCAGAGTACTTTTTAATAGTTTTTTATCTTATTTTTTATTCTGGGGTGTTTTAAGCGGGTGGGCCACTATGGGCTGTCATTTGTCCAAGTTTTTAGGGGTTTATTCTTGTCCAAACCTGTTCATTCCCACCCATTTTTCCCCATTTTATTTTGTGTGTGACCCAGTTGCTAGCGTGGTGTGCCCCATTTGATTTGTAATGTGCGCACATTTAATTTTGTGTGCCCCATTGTTTTTATGTCTGTCCCGTGGCGTGGGGAGTTTTTTTGGGGATTTTAAGGCAGTTTTTTATTGTTATCAAATGCCTGGGGTGATAATCTTTGGTGGGAGTATGTTTATTATTGGGGGAGCGTGCAGTCCATGGCATCGCGCACTCCTTCTTCGACCGTGGTAATAATCTCAGTCCATGAACGTTTTAAAATTACAAGAGGTTTGTGGATTTCTGTTTGACTATTCTAGCGCCTTAAATATCGATGCTTGAATTATTGTACGCCTACTACTCTCAGACGAACACATTGATTCCTATTTCTTGTTCGTCTCGTCATTTCTAAACCGATCGTGGCAACGCTGTAAATGGAAGACCCTAGTAAATTGCTAAACGGTATACATAGTTCCTGGTATTCCTACTAGTAGAGTTACACTACCGTTACTGAACAATTTCAAATTTTATTTTTATAAATGACCTTTCAAAGTTTAGTTTTAAACTAATAAATGTTAATTAAATAGCTAAAATAAAGAGAAAAATATTATTTAACCTTGTGATTTCTTCTTTTTCTAACATTAATACTTACATCCATATTTATTTTGTTAAAGTAATTATTCATTTAAATAAATAAATAAAAAACAGAACTCTAAATAAAAATTCTAATCCAAGAAAAATGATGTAAAATAGTTCTACTTTATATAGTAAAAGTCAATTTTGAATATTTAACTTAATGAAGTCATTATAAGCAAAATAGTGAGAGGCTGAAACTGTGATAGTTTTCATTGTATAATTTAATTAGTATGATTAATAAAAGTTATACAGAGTCTTCTTTCTAGATAATATAAATCTCTTTTCATTGGTGAAAAAAAATTTCAAATCCATAGCAGGTTTTGTCACAATCTTTTTTTTTAATACCATGTTTTATGGGTGAACGAGTGTTGACCGTCACCTTAACACAAGTAACTGAACAATATTTTCGATAAAACGTCCTGGATAGGATATATTTGAAAAGTAGGTTAAGTGCAATCACAAATAATATATTTAAAACATGAGCAAGTTATTGTAATTTATAATCTAATCTAATTTCATCTAAAAGCACGCGCACGCTTACTTTGCTGTGATTGGTAGTCCCTAGCGACTAGTCCTTAGAAAGTTAAAGTTGAGTCAGCTTCTACATAATGTTAAGGACTAAGGAATTAAGGATAAGGACTCTGTAGACAATGGCATGTGTAAGTGTAGAGTTGATCTCGTATGGATTACGAATACGGAGTTTTTAAATGGGGCTTAAGGTCCCAGCACATACGCAATTTTGAGTCGTCCAACTAATTTATGGGGCAACTAAATGATAGTCTCGCTTACACCAGCCGACTGAATTGTTAGTTGATTGAGATGTCCACACACTTGCAACACAAAAGTTGTCCAACTAACATTTTCCCACCAGTCCTGACATTTATTTGGTCTGGTAATCCGTCAAAGAAAATTTAAACGGAAGAAACAGTATTGGATACATCCACTATCAAGTCAACGAGTACTTACAGGTCAAACGACAAGTTGTATAGTGATTTACAGGTTTATCCAAATACATTTTTCAACTACTATATAATGAATAATAGCGGTTTTGCTGAAATTAGTTCATCTTAGGGCATTCTATAACTATCAGAACACCAAATAGGGAGATTGGATCCCCCAGAAGATAAGAAAACATATGCCCACATTTCCTATAATATTATGTATTTGATACAAATTATAAACTATTAGTTTCTAATAAAAATTGAATAGTTGTGGAGAACTGTTTTCTAATTCATGACTAGGAGCATTCGGTGTCCATTTCTCTTGATTCACATGAAAGCACTGAAATACAAATTATCTTCAATGTCTCTCGAATGGGAGAGTAGAAGAGCGAAGTAGGTCGACTCTCCCTTTCAAGTGCGCGCAGACGCGATAAAACCTGCTGGTTACTATCAAGTTGGCCAACTTTATAATTGCGTGTGCATGCACTTACAGATGGGTCCATGGTTCTCAATAATGCAACTAAACAATTGGCTGACTCTACATATCATGTACGCTTGGAACCATTTGACTATCGGTGAAGATAGCTCCAAAACCAATAAATCTTGGAAGGGGAAACTATGAATATTAACCTATATAACACAACTTAATGGGGTCTATCTTAGCGAAGTTTTAGTAATTACACATTATATAGTGTGAAACTTACACTTTCATGTCTCAAACTTACTCAGGAAAGTGAAATGGGATGCTTTTTGGGTATTCTCGGCCCTTAATCCAGCAGACCATCCATCGAGAGAGGTGATAGAAGAACTCCTACGAGTGGAATCATACACAGCCGGGGCCTTCGACCCCGCACATGTAAATGTGAACTTGTTTAACCTCTTTTTATTTAATGTTATGTACCTGTTGTAAAGGTTTAGTGTACCCAATGTAATGTCATTGTCAATAATAAAGGCTGAGGCCACGCTTCTCTCTCTTTCCGCCCTCGGCTGTCCCCCGGGGACCTTCCACCTAAATACCGCCCGCAGGCGAAAGTATAAAAAGGCTGGCGGGGGTACCTCGGGAGTTCAGTCGGGTCGCAAAGAGGGAGAACGCCTTTATTCCCCTAAAACACCCGTTGGGGTAGCATAAAAATTAAGAAAAATAGAAAGCCTAAATTGTGCGTACTCTTGCGTAATTAAACATAAGGCTGTGTTAATCTCCGGGGTGTTTTTCTGTTACTTTAACGTATATTGGAAACTTGATCTCTCTAACCATGCTACCATTGGCGTGGGTAGTTTGAAACTCAGATTTATACAAACCTGAAACTTGGATTTGTACATCTGGACAGATGTTTGAACTATGGCAATCCGGCTTAACGTGGCGGCCACTCTACATCCAAGGGTCTGTACTATAGATGAATTATACAAGGAACTCACAGAGAACTCAATATAGAGGTCGGCAAGGTTCTGTACTATAACTGAACGACACAAGGAACTCACGGAGTACTCAATATAATGGTAGGCAAGTGTCTGTACTATAACTGGATTACACAAGGAACTCAGAGAGAACTCAATATAGTGGTAGGCAAGTGTCTGTACTATAACTGGATTACACAAGGAACTCAGAGAGAACTCAATCAATATGTGGTAGGCAAGTGTCTGTACTATAACTGGATTACACAAGGAACTCACAGAAAACTCAATATAGAGGTCGGCAAGGTTCTGTACTATAACTGAACGACACAAGGAACTCACGGAGTACTCAATATAATGGTAGGCAAGTGTCTGTACTATAACTGGATTACACAAGGAACTCAGAGAGAACTCAATATAGTGGTAGGCAAGTGTCTGTACTATAACTGGATTACACAAGGAACTCACAGAAAACTCAATATAGAGGTCGGCAAGGTTCTGTACTATAACTGAACGACACAAGGAACTCACGGAGTACTCAATATAATGGTAGGCAAGTGTCTGTACTATAACTGGATTACACAAGGAACTCAGAGAGAACTCAATATAGTGGTAGGCAAGTGTCTGTACTATAACTGGATTACACAAGGAACTCACAGAAAACTCAATATAGAGGTCGGCAAGGTTCTGTACTATAACTGAACGACACAAGGAACTCACGGAGTACTCAATATAATGGTAGGCAAGTGTCTGTACTATAACTGGATTACACAAGGAACTCAGAGAGAACTCAATATAGTGGTAGGCAAGTGTCTGTACTATAACTGGATTACACAAGGAACTCAGAGAGAACTCAATATAGTGGTAGGCAAGTGTCTGTACTATAACTGGATTACACAAGGAACTCAGAGAGAACTCAATATAGTGGTAGGCAAGTGTCTGTACTATAACTGGATTACACAAGGAACTCAGAGAGAACTCAATATAGTGGTAGGCAAGTGTCTGTACTATAACTGGATTACACAAGGAACTCAGAGAGAACTCAATATAGTGGTAGGCAAGTGTCTGTACTATAACTGGATTACACAAGGAACTCAGAGAGAACTCAATATAGTGGTAGGCAAGTGTCTGTACTATAACTGGATTACACAAGGAACTCAGAGAGAACTCAATATAGTGGTAGGCAAGTGTCTGTACTATAACTGGATGAAACAAGGAACTCACGGAGAACTCAATATAGTGGTAGGCAAGTGTCTGTACTTTAACTGGATTACACAAGGAACTCAGAGAGAACTCAATATAGTGGTAGGCAAGTGTCTGTACTATAACTGGATGAAACAAGGAACTCACGGAGAACTCAATATAGTGGTAGGCAAGTGTCTGTACTATAACTGGATTACACAAGGAACTCAGAAAGAACTCAATATAGTGGTAGGCAAGTGTCTGTACTATAACTGGATGAAACAAGGAACTCATGGAGAACTCGGTTAGTTGGTCAGCTGTAAAACCACGTCTAGGGTTTAAATATCAGCCCTTAAGTAATATTTAGATATATTTTCACATATTGTACTTCATCAAAATGTCATCGGAACATACTTGTCTCTTTAAACACATCAGATTGTTCCAAATTCTTTAATAAATTATGGTGGGCACCCTGTTTTCGGAGTAATTTGGATAAATATATCAAGGTCATCAATCACTTAACCTATATTACATTAATTATAATTATTTTATCTAAAATATAATTTAAATCAATAGAAAAATAATTGTTCTTTTTCAATTGTGTTTCAGTTTGTTTAATAGAAAATTATTTGTATCATGTAACTAAATATCGTTTTTTCAACTATACTTTGTCCAGATGTTGGAGGATAACGGGCAGCTCCAATCAAAATTCTTATCTCTCACCCTCCCTCCAACAAAACTCCACCCTCTCATCAACTGACCCTTGGACTGGATTCAAAGAAATAGTTACGGGTTTTATCCGTGCCACGTCTTACTACCCAGCAGTGCTGTTCGTATTTAATTAAATTAATTGGGTATAAATGAGGAAGGTATAGTCCATAAGAAATATACCATCATTTGTGTGGAGGAATAGCGGGAAACCATTTTGGGAAAATCACCCTTTCAGGAAACACGGCTGTAATTTAAACCTAAGTTTCTCCATGACTGGCAAATCAAACCAGAAGAATTGGACTCCTAGCCCGCGTGCTCACTGATTTGAGGAAGAGCAATATGTCATTACAAACCATTCTAAAATATATGCTATAATACTTTAAAATAAGTATTTTAATAAGATGAATTATATATAAGCCACATTAAATATTGTAAGTATTCACATATTTTTTTATATAAGCCTATATTAAAACGTAGATTGTTTGCTAGCAAGCAAGTTAAATAATTATATTTATAGCGACTAAAAAGTTAGATGAAATATTAACTGTAAACTAATCTATTTAACCACAAAATATTAACTTTCCCTAAAAAAATGATAAAAAGATCCAAAACAAGTGAAAACTCTTGGTGTTGAAACTACTTAGAAATGTCTCAAAAACGAACAAAGAAAACAGCCCTCATGTTTCGCAAGTTGGTGGAACAAACGCTTTCTTCCTATCCGATTCACTGTTCATTGCGAACTTTACAACTGCTAACTCTTCTAGACATAAACTATCAACCTCTCAGATGGATACACTATGAAACAAACTTCTGCGAAACTTCGCCGTATTTTTACCAAAAAGATAAACTTTCCTCACACACGTCCTTAGAATTTGCTATGTTACTGTTTTCTTTATTTTTATTTTTATTAATTGAAAAAATCCACAGAAAAAATAACAAGAAAATTGAGTTGAAATACAGGTTATTAAGATAAATGTCTATTTCCTAAAAGAAGAATAGACACTTAAAGAAAAACTACGCTTTTAAAGGTAGGCGGTAAACACGTTGTAATGAAGAATAGGAGAAAGAATTAACCAACCAAAAGGTGTAGCCAGTTGTTAAAATAAATCATAAAGGAAATATTAGGTGAATTATAAAATAATCAACTTTTGTAAGATTAAAATAGGAAAATGTGAGTGAGTATATATATATTGTTTAAGTATATTAATTATAACACTGCTATATTTTAGATATAATCATTTAAATAAACATTATAAATATTCATTGGCCGCTTTGTACAATCTAACTTTTTTATTAAATAATTCTGAGTGAATATCATCACTCAATAATGTGTATACCACCATATTAAAAGTGGACTTTAAGAGTTCACACTAAATATTTTATAAAACCATTTGTAAAAGGAAGTTATTTAAAAACAAATGATCATATTAAGCTATTATTAGCAAAGCACTTTATTAATTTTTGGAGAGATACATCTGGGAATACTTAAGTTGGGCTGTGTATTCTTGTTAAGACTTGCGTTTAAAAGCATAGCGTTAATCACGCATTACAGTTAGGCCATGAGTTCATTCTTGTGAAGTGTAAACAAGGCGTACTGATGTACTAACTTGGCTCTGATTGTTGTGGTGCTTCATTTAGGATGGCTGTAAATGTTTTCTCAAACTGAGCGACAAAATAGCAAGTGAGGGATAGTAAGATACAACAAAATGCTAACCTAACCTAACCTAACCTTACATCCTGTAAATATACAAGGCTAATCAACGCGAGGCTTGGATTCTTGAGAAATACACACCGACTATGTTCATACATACCATAAGGAGATTCCTTTCTTAGACGCAGCAGAAATTGCGAGATAGAAATCTGACTGGATGGTTTCTGCTTTCTCCGTGGTAGTTCACGGTATGTAAACAAGGCATCTTGGGACTCTTTTATCGATCAGACTTAGATCTTTAGGAGTTGATTGGGGAGGGTGTGAATCTGTGAGGGAAGCCACATAAAATAGGGGCGTGGAAGGGCTTTGGGTTTATTCAAGTTCCTAACAAGCTATGTGATTGCTTCGAACAGGTTTATCTCAAAGTTTAGACATTGTAGAAAACGTGTCTTTATGCATAGGCCAAAACCTCGAGATTTTCGTAGATACACATATGACAATTCCCTGGAATTCCCTTCACGAATACGAGTAAATAGCTTTTATTTAAAAGAGATTCATTTGCTTTTACTTATTTTCAAATTAAAGTTTAAACTAAAATAAATATTTATACTAAGCTTGGCACATCCATGGACTCGATGTTTGAGTATGTTTAGAATCCACATTCTGTATATAGTAATATGTAGTATATATATATATATTTATTTTATATATATGTGTACATATATAATGTGTGTTATATAGTATAATAGTATGTATATATATATATATATATATACTGTGTATAAACATATATTTTTGGTAGGTAGATTTAGTTTTGGAATAATATACATTTACAATTTGGTAGAATATTAATAGTAGGATGATGAAGGAAAGAGATAAGAGCAATATACAGGCTAGGCGTTACAAGGATGGACAGGATGTGGAATGAAAGGGCGAGAGAGATAGAGAGTGAAGGAGGAATCCCTGCATGATAGGATAGAGAAGGTAAGATTGAAGTGGTATGGACATGTGAAGAGATTAGAAGGGGAGGATACAAAGGAGGATGCTAGAAATTGAAGTGACAGACAGTAGGCCAAGAAGAAGACCGAGGGACAGGTGGATAAAGGGTGTGTAGAGGGTTGTGGAGATAAGAGGAGTGGATTGGCCCGGCGTTGAGGAAGAGGGATGGTTAGAGGATAGAAGTATATGGAGAGGCTTATGTTCGAGATAGACCCTGTCATTGGAAGGAAACTGTGAATGATGGTGATGATCAATAGTTGTGACTAATAGTACTACTATTATTATTATTATTACTGGCTGTTGCATCATCCGGCATGGTTGCTACACTCTCGACTGGAGGTAGGCTAGCTCATTCAGCCTTGAGTTTACCATAAAGATTGACAAGCACAGGATGGTAACTTGCAACATTTCAAGGGGTTCACGAAAGGGAAAGGTTCTGCAGGGTACACACACATTGTATGGGATCAATTTTCTGCAATGAGCCCCAAGAAGCTGCACTCGAGGCCCTTAATGTAACCATGCAGGACCTCAGACGTAGCAACGAAAGAATGGAAGGCATCGCTCTGTTGTTCACTGATGACTATTGACATACGCATGTAACTTCAAATATGCGAGTTCATGTGGCCAATGACCCTTATGCCTGGGCAGTTTTGGGATAACCTTCTTCAACTAGTAAATAGATACGTGACTTTCATTGGTAAAAATGAGTTAGTATCGATACCAGGTTTTTTATATTATTTAATTTTCATCTATACTCGAGAGAGGGTTTTTCGGGACCTAAATCTACTTACATATTTTTGTCTACATAATCTATTATACCTACGGTGACCATACATACTGTTTTTTGGAGTGATGTCCTGCTGTCCTACAAAACATGCAATAGTACACCAAAAGTTAAGTTTTTTTAAACCAAGTACTTCTGAAAATACTTCATTCTGAAGTAAGAGAAAATAACATTTTTAATTGAACAGTGCTAGCGCAAGTAACACCAACCTTGAGCAGTTGGAAAACACTCAACACATGAGCTGCGCTCTCTCGAACAAGGGTGAAACTTATTTCTTAGCTCTGTGTGATGATGATACCACCTAGCCTACCGTTTTTAATTTCTTATCCGTGCCCTTTTTTCGGGCTTCATTTGTTTACTTTGCCATCAGCTGTCTCGCCAAGTCTGTGAGAGCTAGTGTTGTGACCTCAAGTAATAAGGTAAGCAAGTTCATTAAAAAACGTATTAACTTCTGAAAATTTTCTTTTGTCTGCCAAAGAGGGTACTTTTGCATATCATACAACTGAACATATGTAGAGTTTTCGTTCCCTTAACTGTACGTCAATGCTGTTAGCAGGTATGTTTAAACCGAAGTCCTCCTTAGCTCACACTAAAACGGAAGCAATTGTAAAAAAAAAAATTGTGAAGGAGGTCCAGGAGAGATTTAATATTGTTTTTAGGAACAGAATATTATTTCAGTGTTATTATTTATGCTTTTAATAACCATAACATGGAGTTAGTGCCATTGATTGTACACTACTTTGACTGTACCCAGGGAGTAAAAGTCAAACTTCTGGAACTGAAAGACCTTCCTGGGGAAATATCTAAGCAGCTTCACAGCTACGTTTACTCTACATTGTTTTCAATAAATTTAGTGGAAAAGTGAGTTGGTCATTCTGCAGACAATACCAACACTAATTTTGGAGGCCTAATCGGAGGGGGGAAACAAACCTTTTTAGCAAGCTCAACAACTCTTGTTTAAAAAGCTGTAGTTGGCGTAGGCTGTGTTGCAAATATGATAAACAACTGCATTATAAATAAAACAGACTTATCACCGATTGACATTGAAGTAGTAGTTGTCAAATTCTACAAACATTTTTATATCCACACTGTCCATGTAAGTACATTAGAAAGTTTTTGTGTGTCGAATTGAGTATAAGAAGATGCTATCATTTTCAAAGACTCGATTCCTCTGTTTGATGCCAGCTGTGGAACGTATCTTCTTAATATATGAACCTTTGAAGGCGTATTTCCTAACTTCTCCTTCTTGCCCAACAATATTGAAACATTTGTTTGAAAACCCTGTGGGTGAAGCATGCTTGTGGTTTATTCTCAATATCAGCTTTCTATTTCAAGAGGTGATTTTAAATATTGAAGGTGATAATAAGTGTGCAACTGATGCCGCACTAGAATATTTTGATCTGCTTGAGAAATTGAAATGCAGGGAAAATTCTGTATTCTTGCCAGTGAAAGTTAGAATCTGTCTTAGCAGCATTGAAACAGTCAGCAAGGTGAATTATAGAAGTGATTTTTCTACAAAAGCTAAGGGTTTCTAATCGGTTGCAGTGTATATTTGGAAAAATGGACTACTAATCTGCAACAGTTAAAACTTTTTGAATGTGTCAGGTTATATAAGAAAGTTACGTGGGAGAAGGTGCTGAAGCTTTCAAAGATGCCATTGGCTCTACTGTGGATTAAGATGGTCTTTTTGGCGAAATTACAGCTTTAAAATCTTTCTAGCTAGGGACAACATTCTGGGTGGAATGAGGGTAAAATTCCTATTCAAACCATTTGGTTAAAAGTATTTACTTTTATGAACAACAAGCTTCAACCTCTAAAAACCTGAATGTTCTATGTAAGTATTATACTTTGCCTGCCTGCCATGGGTGCTTCAACTGAGAGTCATTTTTCTATATTAAATAACTATTGGGGGAGTGAAATACACAAATGAGTAATGGGACGCAGGTCTACACCAATTTAGATGAAACCTGTATGGAAAATGTTTCATTATCTGAAATCTAAAGAAAAGCTAATAAAAGCAATTCATAGCTCAGATAAATATAAATGGTAGGATTTAAGAAGCAAAAGCTGGCACAGGTAGTTCCTAAATTGTTATTTTAAAATCAAACTTTTCTTTATTTTATTTTTATAAGTAATGTAGTCCTATGTTTTATTTACCATTGGTTTTGTACAACGTGATTAGGCCTAAAGTATATATTTTTTTCAAGTTAAATTTTTCTTAGAGGTTTTTGACACAAGTTTTATTTGATAAAGGCTATGTACATAATAATAAAAGCCAACTAAATACTTAATGTTTTTAAAATTTGATTTATGAAAACTCTCTCTCTTAAACGAGTATTCAAATTGAATTTAATAAATATTTTATCTTGAAACTATTTAACTTTCTCTATAATTATTTTTTCTCTTACATAAGTTATACATGCACGTAAAAAAAACATGGCCTCAAATCATACAACTCGTATATGTGATATATTTTAATGACCTGTTTTCCTAAAAAAAAAATTATTGTCACAGTATTTATACCAAATCCAATTTTTTAACAATAATTAAATTATGTTATTTGCACTTAATATAACTGTCATTATAATACTAAATATATAGTTTTTGTCCTACTAGTTTGTCAACTCGGGTATTTTACGCCCCGGTACTCTCCACCACCGGTTGTCTCCCCAACCTCTGGATCTAATAGCCCCAGAGTCGGTGAAAGTTCCAGTGGGGGTAAACATCCCCTATCACCACCTGGGGAGGTTCCCTATCGATATTTAGCTCTGCCTACTTCCAGCCTAAACCACCACCTGTATGGACCTTAAAACTAATTTAAACCCTAAATATACACAGAAGAAAAGAAACCCTAAAACTAACTTAACCTAAACATAAAGAAATCATAAAAACTAACTTAACCTAATCTACAAGTTCTTTACTCTCGGCAGCTGCAGGTTCTTCTGATGTTATTCCCAGTCGCATCTTCTGAACTGAAAGCAGCCATCTGAGAAACCGGTTGACGACCAAATGCCCGACAGCTCCAGCCCAGCAACAACATTTGTTTAAAAGTGGGATGCACTATGTGAGTGAGGGATTAGTTCTTCCATCTTAGACGACATCGCCCCAATAATAAGACTTCCCAGCTGGTATTACGGTGCTCCCCGGTTTTTAGCAGCTCACGATACGGGAATCCAGAGGACACCTTTCCTCAGCTGGGCTCCAGGTAACCAGGAGTTCCCCATTACGGTTATACCCTGCCAGCCAGCGACGTCTTAGCCTTGTAACACTAATAGTATTTGTACCTGTTTGGATCATGTAATCTACGTCCGATATCGATTCCCACTTCCAGTAGCGTCACTCTCGCATCAGTCTTGTCCATTTGTCTGTCGTTTGCCTCTCTGTCCGTCTGTTCCGTCTCCTATTTTCCATGTCTGATACATATCTGTTACTTTCCCTTTTAAAACGTTATCCACATTTGCGTCTAGGAGCTCCAACGATCTACGTCGTGCAATATGTTGTAAAATAGCACCTGCTTGCAATAGGACTTGCATCATCCCCCTGTCCGCAGACGAGAATATACACTCTAGCCCCACGTGCTCCAGCGTCGCCTCCCTTCCACAATCACATAGTCCTGTGTCTGTTAGTTTTTTTCAAAATTGAGCACCTTTTTGGGTCCGTGGCCAGTAATGTAATGAACCAATCCTGGAGAGGGCTGCAGGAAATCCTTTTTGAACCGTTTACAACACCTGGGTATAACTGGTAGGTCCTCCTACCAGTTAAGCTGTTTTTTTCACTCCATCTGCCACTCATTTATCATAAATTTTTCACCTGCAGAAAATTCATCAAACCCTCCCGGGTTAGCTCCACCACCTTTCCTAGATCTCCTTGCCTCAATCAATACATTGCCACTCTTCTTCCTGACTTCTAAGTCAAGTTGCCAGGTACCTAGGGCTAGTAAATGTGCATCTGTTGCTACAGTCTTAAAAGCAACAGAAAGACTCAGAAATACATTCCTCTGAAGGTTCCTCATCTTCCCTTTTTACTCTTACGTTCCTCAGCTGTTGAGCCCCTGTGCTGGCCCCGTAGCCCACTATGGATACTAGCAACGCTTGGTGGTATAAACTTATCAGTAACATAGGCAGCCGAAACTTTGACTATCCTATACTTATGATTTTGTTCATGAGCCTCAAGGCTCTTCCACTTACGTTCTCCACGTGAGTAATAAAGCCACGCTTCTTGTCTACATAATGCCAAGATATCTGGTACATCTAATACGTATAAAATTCTGTCTATTAAAAATTATCATCGGGTCTCTCTTGGGTGCCCCAATAAACAGCACGTATGTTGTATTTGCGGGTGCTAAACTTAGCTTAACTTTCCTGCACCAAGAGTCCAAACCAGTGAGTTCTATATTTCTCTTGGCCTCTCGTTCCCGTCTTTATTTAGCTTCAAACACTTTAAGTAAATCATTCGTTAAGGAATCCCTCCTGCCGTATCAAGTAACGCCTCAATTTCAAATAATCTAGGTTCAAGTCTTATATCCCCAAAAAAATTGGCTCACAGACCAATCCTTGGGGACAACGTTTTGTAAGCTTTTGTATATTGATATTCTTGGACATCTCAGGGTAGTATTTATTTCCCCACAGTAATCCATATGATTCCTATAAATATTCCCCGGACAGTTCAATTCCCCTTTGCTACTTGAAAAATGCAGGCCACCACAAGTTCCCAAAATGTTCACGAATATGCCTACTACGTACTTTCCATTAGCCCTATCTGCAAGATTCATAACTTCCCCAGATAACGTCCTCCGTTGATCCACCTCTTGAAGCCCTACTGCTGCTGATGCATACCCACAGCCTATCGATGCTTTGTAGTTACTACAAAGGATCTTCTCTTGCAGTTTCCCCACATACATTCAAGAGACAAATCGGTCTGTATGACTTATGAACTGCGGATCCTTATCCTCGCTTTACTTTAAAACTCAAAAACCTCACTCTGCTTCCATATGTTTGATACATGACCTTTATCAACCACGTTAGGAAGGGCACTATCTTCCTTCTGATTTTCTGAAGGGCCTCAACATTGATCCATCATGTCAAGGAGCCTTCTTACTTTTCATTTCAGCTTTTACATTAAAAATATCAACCTGAGCCACTGGATCAGTTTGCGTCTCTATTATCGTATTCCTTCATGGTGTCCTGTCTAGCCATTACCTGGTCATCGTCAAAATCGCCTGGGTCTGCATTTCACTGGAAACAAGGTATCGAGCAGTAGTTTTTCGGACCCTTCCCAGCACAAGCTCATGTCTCCACCCGGCTTCCTCAGTGACACGATCATAGATGAGGGCCTTATCGTCTCTGTCACTGTCGTTGTTCCTAACTCTTTTTAAAAATATTTCTCGCAGCTATCTCTCTTCACCGACACCAGGGTGGATTCATATTCATCCTGCTTTCCTCTGTAAATATTGAGGAGTAAGGCACGCCCCGCAGGATCATTGCATCTCTGATATCTCCTGCGTGCTGTTTCCGTTTCCCTCTAAGCTGACTCAACAGTTTGTTCCATGGTTTATTTCCATTACTCAAGGTCTCCTTATGTAGTAGGATGACTGTCCTCATTGTTCTTTGAATATATCTTGTAAACTCCTTCATGCTGAAATTCACGTTCCCCTTTTTTTCGATTTTAGGTGCAGCACTAGAAGCCCCCTTAACTTATCCCAATCGCCTTCCTGTAGTTATACATCGTCTTTTCTCCACTTCAACCTGTACAGCTTCACTCACTTGATCTCGAAAGTGATCAGATTATGGTCACTAATGGTTATCCCGTCAAGTACCTTCCAGTTCCAAATATTCACAGCTGCCTCCCGATTGCAATTGTGACGTCTAAGTTGGAGCTCACCCCAGCTAGTCTTACATATATAAGCGGATTCCCTAACTGGTTTATTATTTTCCATCTCCCTTGCCACTATTACCTCCTGTAGTTTCCCCTCTTTTATACGCCCTATAGCCATCTTTTCTAACATAGTTATTTTCAACATTCACTAAACTTAAAGGTGACAGGCGTGTGTGTCAGCTAAGTATAGTATTGGTGTTCTTCCCATAGACGTCATCAATAATTTATATCTGATCTAAATAATGCTATATATCCTCTCTGAACTGGAAGTACTTATTGACAAAGATGAATGTACCCATTATCGATCTTACTTTGACACATACGACCTTTTCATTTCAGAACTGATCAACTCTCGTGACTGTAATGTGACATCGGTGATTCCCCAATCACCACAGCTCTTGTAGTTGCCAGCATTTGCAAGATTATAACATATTAGTGCTGCACGGTTACTGCAGGCAGACAATGTTCAGCTGTAATTCCTCCACAACTTTCCTGATCTCGAAATAATGGTCCTGCTCCTTATAGCATTTAACTGCCAAATTTTTATTTTAAAATCGCTATCAGCTATTATGGGTTGTGTGTAAACACAAATCATTAGAGCCAAACTTCCTTCGAATCAAAGGATATGTGACCATTAGCCTTCACAAAATGCTGGTAGACTTCTTCAACATCGATATTCTCGTTCCTCGTTTGAGACTTTGTTACTTCTCTCAAGAAATGGTTTCGCATCAGTCAGCAGGTTCATTGATCTAAGCTGAATTCTAGACAAGGCCTCGGGAGAAGTAGAAGCAACCGATGCACTCTTGTCATGAGCCGCCTAAATCGGCTCACTCGGGCTCTTCTTCTCTACCGGTGCCTTTCCCTCATTTCCCAATCTGCTGCCCTTTTTCACTAGATACGTTTCTAGTGGGATCGTAATGTGCTGCTACCCCTCCCTCCCTTCTTAGTTTCATTATCCTCCCAAAATAACTCTACCATGTACTAGGATCGAACCCTTTTCCAAAATTTTCATCTTTGGACTTCCCAGATATTACGTTTCGTCTTAATTTTATCCACTGTTGAAGTTACATCTTCAACTGCTACTTCATTCTTTACGGCTACATCTCCAGATTGAGATTGAGATTTAACCACGGGCACCCTGGAAACCTTACCTTTTCTGTGCGCTGCAGCTTTATATTTCTACGGATCTTGAGGGTGAATTTTTCTTTTTACTACTGGGCTACTTTTACTTCCATCGCATTGTCTGTCCGTATTCATCCGGGTAAGTTGGTCCAGTATACGCTGTAGTACTGTTTTCAATACTCGTAAGTTGTCACTCATCATAGTATGTGCTTTATATTTGTCTGTCCAAAGCAATTGTTAGTGGGACAAATCCCTGGTATTCGAGTGTTTACACTTTTCTTTCCCTCTAAATAGAGAAAGGGATGCACCTCTTCAATTTTTTCCTTAAATACTCTCAACTCTTAGCCTTATTTGCCACAATGCAGGCATTTGAAGTATTTTGAAAATCCATCAAGAACAGAAAGAATGCGATGTTCCCCAAAAGTATCCCAGCACGTTAAAGAGCATGCAGGGCTTGCCGAAGAGTAGTCTTGCACCAAATATCTTCGTTGTTAATGTCATCAATAACCAACTTTAAGTTGAATTGAGCAGCAGTCTTCAAATGTGTATGTGTCAATATACACTGTGTCCAAATCAGATGACGTGAACTACTAGTCCCCTATAGTTTAAACTTATTGGAGCTACTTTGATTACCTTCACCATTTTGAAGCTAAAATTGGTGCACCTAATATGACTTTCGGAATCTGGATCCTTCTCACTCTTCAATGGAAAGCGCTCACATCAAAGAAAACAATCTCGTTTAAAAGAATATATCAAAAGGTTTTTCCAAAAGTAAATAAAATTGTTAAGGGTTTTTTTTCTGTAAA